>JAVJIF010013803.1:0-87603 GCA_038442645.1 Agave tequilana
GAATTAAAGGTGTGCAAGTGTTCAATTCGAATCCGCTGTAGCAAGGCTATGCGGGTCGTGATCCTCAGGGAGGGACTAGCGATGGAAGCGTTTGTAAGTTTTACTCTAAAATTATTTATTTTTATTATTTATAGTTAAGTTAGAAAGAAAGAAAGTTGGGAAAAAGAAGTGGTATTTACAATGAAGTGGAAGAAAAGAATTTAGGAAGATGTGGAAGATGTGGATCTAAACTAAAGAAAGAAAAGAAAGAAGATAACACGTACAAACCTCTTCAGCCTGCTTACCTTCGATCCGTGCAATGATTTACCTTTTCTCGGAAGACTTGCAAGTATGGCGTATAGGATGTTCATCGCCATAAACAATCAAGGATTCTTCTTTGGCTAGGCGGTCTCAATACAATTGGGTCTCATTGTTCGCAAGGCATTAGAGAGAAAATAGAAAGGAGTGAATACTGAGATACACAAGATTGAACAAGAATAAAAAAAATAAAATAAAACAAGAATAAAAACAAGAATTGAAGAACATAAAATAATAAAAGAATAAAGACAAACCTTGATTCGATTATTAAACAATGGTGGAAAAATAACACTTACACCGACTGTCACCATCAGTACAAGCAGATCCCTTCCTCCATGAATACATCATCTCCTCTCAGCTTTTATAAAAAGAAAATAAAATTTACAAAGGAGGAAAGAAAATCTAACCTAGAAGAAAGAAGAAAAAACCTAAACCCTAACTTTTGGCCTTGGCTCTTCGCTTGGACGCTTTCTGTGTTGCATCTGCAGGGGTATTTATAGGAGTTGGAAGATGTAGAGTCCTAGTACAACTCTCCCAAAAAAATCTTATCTCCAGACTTGTGGCACTTATCCATAGAAGTTCAAATCAAATCTGTCCTGCAACTTATTATCCTATTGATCGCCGAAATTAGCTTATCTACGAACTGAATTGGAAAGTTTGATCAACATAAGAGTTGTAGGGCTTCAAGTCTTCTTTCTGGAGCATTTGAATCATCGGATTTGAATAACTGTAGCAAAAGTTATGATCTGAATGCTAAAATGTGTACAGTCTGAATCCGAATTTTTTTTGAAATAATTATTATCTTTGCACTCTCTTTCTTTGACTTTCATCCTCATCTGCAAGAGTTTAGGGTTGGATGAAAGTTTATCCTTCCCTCTTCTTTAATAATTGCAACTTTAGCCCTTGTGTATTTGCATTTTTGACATTTGGTATTTGCACTTTTACACCTGGGCTTGGACTTGGGCTTGGATATGGGCTTTTGGGCTTCATTAAGCTTTATTTCTTATAAAAATAAGAACTCGAGGCCTGCACACAATAAATCACAAAATATTAATAAATGTGCAGAATTAAATGAATAAATATGAAAATGTGATGGTAAATGTTATGATAAAAATGCACTTTTCACTACCAATCACACCCCCACACTTATCTTTTTGCTCGTCCTCGAGTAAAAACAAGAAAAAGAAGAAGAAAAGAAAAAATTAATCTAACCTAACTCACTTTCGTAGGAATCACGGTTGCACTTAGCATGTGCAACAAGCCGTTAAACCTCTAGGTTACCCTAGAGGACGAGTGTTTTCTCGTGAGGGTTTTCAGCGGATTACACCCACAAAATCTATAAAAAGAAAAATATTTGAAATACTTTTGAAAAGACTAAGTAGTCTATAAGTTTTAGGATCCTCATTTTTATTCATTCTTCAAACTTAGTCTTTATAAAGTTAACTGTTTTCCATTTTAGGTAAGAATTAAAATTGAATTTCGAATATAGTCTTTTTCGTTACCAAAAATCATATGCATCCTTATGTTTTAAGGAGGAATTCTTTAACTTGGACTCTCATGCATCTTTATTATTTATTTAAATATATATATTTTTTATTTTTTTATTATGTATTTCTCATCTAATTTTCTTTCGTGTAAGTACCAAGGCTTCTTGAGGCCCTCATACCTAACTAATTGATTATTAGATGTGTTACTACATATATTATATTCTTAGTCTTCTTAGGCTTTCTAATCCACCCATGTAGCGAACTTAAAGTCGATGACTCCCAAACCGGTCGGCTCTAGGGCACCAGGTGAGAAAACACCCCGCGGACTCAAATTCGAGTGAACTAGGCCACAAAACTAAGGTTTTATTAAAAATTTTTTTTTACTCACCTTTAGGCATGAATACTTATGCTTCTTGAGGCACATGTATCCAGCTTAATTGGTGATTTTTTTTTATAATAATAATTTTTTTTTATATGAGGCACAAGGGTCTTTGTCTTAGAATCCTAGATATGCATTAGGTATGCATATTTCATTAAGGTAAAAATCAAGACTAATTATTTATTCAATTTCTCCTCCTATACCTAAAATTTAAACAATTTATTTATTTTGACCAAGTTTTTAGAAATCCTAATCATGATTTTCCTAATCCTTAAAACTAACTTAGATTTCTTTCAAAAAATAAGTCAAAATATTTCCTTTTTTAACATTTTTTTTTAAAAATTTTTTTTTTATTAGCAAATTTTGTTAGTGTCTACCTATGTTAGTATGTTAGTAAAGCCCACCCCCACACTTATCTCATGCATTGTCCTCAATGTATGAATGAATGCATGTACGCATGAAATAGAACAAGGGAAGGCAGAAAATTACCTTAAGGTGGTGGTTCTGGAGGTGGTCTAATTGGGCCAAGCGTTGCTACCCAATCAAGATAACATATAATTTGGTGGAACCCACCAGAAATTTTCCTTACATAACCCACTAAAATATATGTATAATCATTTTTAAGAATTTCCACCCCATCAAATTTTCAAATTTCATAATAAGTTTCAGAGTCAATTTTGTCAACCTCCTTGTCCCAAAATGGAGTATGGAAAGATGGAATTATTGACTTGGACATTATAGGTGCGGGAACGAATACCGACTCAGGAAAGAAGCTCAAATCAAGTAAGGGCTCAGGAGTCGGGCTAAGTTCAGGAAGTGGGTCCAAATCAATAAGTTTAAGCTCAAGTCCACAATCATCTTCCCACAATGGAATGTGACTCAATGGTGGTGACTCAAGTTCAGGAATGATAGGTGTGGGAATCAAAACTGACTCTAAAATATTACCTAAGTCGGGTAACAAAACAGGAGTCAATAATGATTCAGGAATTTGAACTTGATTATAGATTTGAGAATCTAGGTCACATATCTCAATGGGTTCAATGTAATAAAAAGAACTTGCCAATTTATCCATAGGACTTTTAAAATTGTAAAATGGTCAAGTTCAATATGATCATCTAAAATGGGTGATTCAATTTCATTATGAATTGGAACAGGATCCAATGTTGACTCGGGAAAAGTGAAATCAGGTGGAGACACCGGAGTCATTATTGAATCAGGGAATAAAATTGAATCATCAAGTGGAAGGTCATGATCATATTCATGCTCAAGTTCTATTTCAGGAAAGGTAAAACTTGCCAAATTATCAACAATTGGAGTTTCGGCAAGTTCACATGATGGTACTGAATTAGAATCTTGTTGTCCAAAGCAACTTGGTTCATCGGCTCTAACAGAATGGTCAACAATATCAGAAATGGCCGAACGGTGAGAACGTAAGGATTGAACCATCAAATCTATGTCATGATCACGGGCTAATCTAGCCTGAGTCATGGCTGCAAGCATCCTTTCATAGTCGATAGGTGCATCATGTTCTGATTGGACTTGAAAATAGGAAGGGTAATCGTGATGAAGTTGTGAGTCAGTGGACTCACGCATCATCATGTCTAAGATTGATGGTGACTGTTGCTTGGACTCATTCATACTCATCATTTCCAAGATAGATGGATTTCTATTCTGAATGGGTGGATCTGAGTATGAATCTTGGGAATATTGTGGACAAGGTGGATACGGAGGACAAGATGGTTGGACATTAGACTCGGGGGACTCGAAACCCCATGAACTCTGTGACGAGTTGAAATTATTATGGAAATTATAGTCATAAGATGGAGGGTGTGGGCTATATTCATTCGGATAAGACCATTCCGGCACACTAGATTGGTCAAAGTTATGATATGCCGGGTTGGTAATATCCGAATAATAGTTAGGTGTGTAATATGGATTAAAATTGGAATTATTATTATATGCCATATCACACCAATACAAACAAAACAAACAAATAAACAAACAAAAAAAAAGAAAAATTCTAACCTAAGTTAGGGTAGACCTATGACCTAGACGACTCCTAACTGGTTAGACTGTCCACGGGAGGTAGGGTGCAGACTTTGACCACAAGTTAATCAGCCAGGTCAGGGCAAGAGTGGTGGGAGGTTTTCCGTCAAAGACGTTCCTTAATTAAATAACCACCAATCTTCGGGCTTTCGGCCCTCAATCCCTTTCCTAGACACTGATTTGACAAGAGTCAACTTCCAGCACTGTTCCCCCTTAGGATAATCTCCTATTGAGTCCGAGATGTCCCTAGGGCCAACGTCTACTAATTTTTAAGTTAGGCTTAGGTTAGTGAGTGCTCGGGATATGATTTTTGGGCTAAGGAAGGGTGATGAAATCCCCACCTTATCTTGTTAATAGGTTATGCCCTTAAGATGAATTAGTACAAGTGTACAAGATAAGTAGATAAGATTCACTCAAAGCAGAAAATCAACCAAGAGATGAGTCCTATTCTACATGCAATGCGTACGTACCTGCTCCAGCACTCTTCAACAGTAAAAATAAAGGAATTGAAAAGACACGTGCCTAATATGCAAACGTCTAATCAATTTTTATCTTTAACAACAAATTTTTTTACTGTTGATTAATTAGCAGTTTACAGGTATATCACAGAACAAATCAGAACAGAGCAGAAAACAGTAGTTTCAATTTGAAGCAACCTGCAAAAAGATGGATCAGTAGGGAACTACTCAGGCCGCGATTTCGCGGCAATTGCCGCGTTTCCGTGGCTCTGAAGTAGGCTCTTGTGCTCTGCCTTCGAGGGCAGAGGCACAGAGTTGCTATATGTCCACTTCTGCTGTCAGTTTTTCTGTTCTCCAAACCTGCAAACAGAAAGAATAAAAGAATTAGTTAAAAAAAAATTTATTTTTAGAGAAAAAACTTACCGTCTCTCCCCGGCAACGGCGCCAAAATTTTGATTGAACTTTTACCTGCACACAAAATATAGAATTTAGATTTAGAATTAAAGGTGTGCAAGTGTTCAATTCGAATCCGCTGTAGCAAGGCTATGCGGGTCGTGATCCTCAGGGAGGGACTAGCGATGGAAGCGTTTGTAAGTTTTACTCTAAAAATTATTTATTTTATTATTTATAGTTAAGTTAGAAAGAAAGAAAGTTGGGAAAAAGAAGTGGTATTTACAATGAAGTGGAAGAAAAGAATTTAGGAAGATGTGGAAGATGTGGATCTAAACTAAAGAAAGAAAAGAAAGAAGATAACACGTACAAACCTCTTCAGCCTGCTTACCTTCGATCCGTGCAATGATTTACCTTTTCTCGGAAGACTTGCAAGTATGGCGTATAGGATGTTCATCGCCATAAACCATCAAGGATTCTTCTTTGGCTAGGCGGTCTCAATACAATTGGGTCTCATTGTTCGCAAGGCATTAGAGAGAAAATAGAAAGGAGTGAATACTGAGATACACAAGATTGAACAAGAATAAAAAAAAATAAAATAAAACAAGAAAAAAACAAGAATTGAAGAAATAAAATAATAAAAGAATAAAGACAAACCTTGATTCGATTATTAAACAATAGTGGAAAAATAACACTTACACCAACTGTCACCATCAGTACAAGCAGATCCCTTCCTCCATGAATACATCATCTCCTCTCAGCTTTTACAAAAAGAAAATAAAATTTACAAAGGAGGAAAGAAAATCTAACCTAGAAGAAAGAAGAAAAACCTAAACCCTAACTTTTGGCCCTTGGCTCTTCGCTGGACGCTTTCTGTGTTGCATCTGCAGGGGTATTTATAGGAGTTGGAAGATGTAGAGTCCTAGTACAACTCTCCCAAAAAAATCTTATCTCCAGACTTGTGGCACTTATCCATAGAAGTTCAAATCAAATCTGTCCTGCAACTTATTATCCTGTTGATCGCCGAAATTAGCTTATCTACGGACTGAATTGGAAAGTTTGATCAACATAAGAGTTGTAGGGCTTCAAGTCTTCTTTCTGGAACATTTTGAATCATCGGATTTGAATAACCGTAGCAAAAGTTATGATCTGAATACTAAAATGTGTACAGTCTGAATCCGAATTTTTTTTGAAATAATTATTATCTTTGCACTCTCTTTCTTTGACTTTCATCCTCATCTGCAAGAGTTTAGGGTTGGATGAAAGTTTATCCTTCCCTCTTCTTTAATAATTGCAACTTTAGCCCTTGTGTATTTGCATTTTTGACATTTGGTATTTGCACTTTTACACCTGGGCTTGGACTTGGCTTGGATATGGGCTTTTGGGCTTCATTAAGCTTTATTTCTTATAAAAATAAGAACTCGAGGCCTGCACACAATAAATCACAAAATATTAATAAATGTGCAGAATTAAATGAATAAATATGAAAATGTGATGGTAAATGTTATGATAAAAATGCACTTTTCACTACCAATCACTTAGTATTGTGCATATGTATGTGGATGTGATAATTGGGTACCGGTTATGATAATTATAACTTGACTATCACGAATGTGACTAAGTACTGATACTTTACTTGATAAATTGAACTTCATGTTATATATGAACTTGAGAATAAATGAATATGATGGTGTGTAACACATTGGCATGCATGTGTATGAATGATACCATAAGAACTCTCGAAAAATTATCCGATAAATAAATAAACTCATGACAAATACCGTTTGTGATTTGTGTTTAATTCTATGAATATGGATGTGTCTTTAGTATTTGTGCATGCATGTTGTGTGTATTTGCATTCATGCATGGCGGAAAGGATCGGTTGATGCCGGTGCGGGGGGAAGATGGTGTTTTTGTTTTGCATTCGTACATATGGAGGAAAGGGCCTTGCAAGATCCGATAGGAGGGGAAGACAATGTTATATATGAATACTATATATTAATGGAAGAAGGGGTCGTACAAGATCCAGTAGGAGGGGGGAGATGGTGTGTTATTGTTATATATGAATTTATGTACAATGGAGTAAGGGGCCGCGCTAGATCCAGTAGAGTGGGAGAAGACGGTGTATATGTTTTCACTCATTGAGCATGACTATAGATCCTTGTATTTTAAAAAACAATTGTGAAATATAATTGGGTGATCTGGGTATCACCAAGTGTGATATATTTATGTGATGATATGTAAGTTGTATATCACCATGTGTAAAAAATGAGATACATGTATGGATATATGTTGTTTATGTAAATCACCTAGAGGGGGGGTGAATAGGTGATGGCTAATCTAATGGTCACTAAATGCGGAATTAAAAAATTATGACCTAAACAAAACTATTACACTAAACACCAAGTTTAACACAAGAGTGTAGCCGAATTCCCCGTGAAGGGCTCTGGACTAACTCCTCAAGATTCCCCTAGATATGGGTTGAGGTGCCGCGTTGGCTCTCTTGGTTGAAAAACTAGTGTTAGCAAACAATCCCCAAGTATATACAATAAAGCACACAATATATCAAGCATGTAAAGATGAACACAATAATAGCATGCAAGATATAAACAATAAGGGAGAGAGAGAGTAAGAGCAATCGCAAACACAAGGGATTTGTTTCGAGGTTCGAGCATACTTGCTCTACATCCCCGCCTTCGACACACTAAGGATTTCCACTATACTCGATCCCAATGGATCACTCCTCGGTGCCGCAACACCTACAAGCCCTCAGACTCTCTAGTCCCATACACACCGCAAGCCTACCGGCTCGCCGAGGCCGCACCTCAAACACGGAGTTCACACACGAACTCGAAACAACCGCGAACGCACTCGTCCGCCTCCTCAAAGTACAAGAAAAGATCTCTTGGTGATCTAAACACTTTGATCACAAAAAAACACTCTCACTGCAACACTCATATAGAATGAATAATCAATGGATAGCTCAAGTGTTTGTGTGAGAAAACTAGGATTGAAATGGTGGAGAAAAACTCAAGAAATCTCTTTTAACACTCTTAATAAAACTCCCCTTTTGATTGGAAGTATTAGCTCTTAATTTAGTGGAGAAAACTCTTTTAATGAAGTGGGAAAAACTGGCTCAAAGTCCACTAGAAATCTTGTTCAAAAACAATGCCCAAACCCCAAATTTATAGGCTGAAAACAAACTAGCCGTTGGGGTCTGTCAGACCTGTCGGTCGACCGGCCAATGGTCATATTTCTGACCGTTGAGCCAGCGGTCGACCGGCCGGTCAACCGTGGCTAGGATACAGAGAGCAGTGTTCTCTGTTCGGTCGATCGCCAGGTCGACCAGGGCCTTTCCAGAGAGCAGAGCTCTCTGGACGGTCGACCGGGTCGGTCGACCGGCCTCCTGCCAGAACTGGCGTGCACGTCTGTGATCGTCGGTCGACCGCCCGGTCGACCGACTTCAGGGTGCGGTCGACCGGCCCGGTCGACCGGCTGAAGCCAGTACAGAAAAACTTAAGGGATTAAAACTTGGTCTTTTGGCTCTAATAAAATCCCATAAAATTACAGAAAATCTACAAAAATAGTTTTACCAATATACTTTGATAAACAAACATGCTTGCACAAAATCAAGGCATGTTATAAATAATTTGGACTATTTTTGTAACTTGGAAATATTGGTTCAAATGAAAACGGTATTTTTCCAACTTGCTTTTCCAAAACTTGTTTTTCTAAAACTTCTCCAAATACAAAAACAAGATATTTAAACTCTATTAAAGAATAGTGTGTATGGATATGATCCACTACATAAACATGGTGAAATATCTATGTTTTTGACATTAAGCTCTAAACATGATTTATATAGTCTTTAACCAAAACCATATTTAAACAACTTTTCTAAAAAGAAATTCTTTTAATATTTTTTCAAAACATAAATTCTTTTATGAAAACTCATCTATATCAAGAGTGTGTGTGTATATGTACTTGAGCAATCCACCAACAATTCTGTCCTTTACATTTTATCTAAAAACAAAATCTTCTAAAAATAAACCTAGACTCAAGTCTTCATCTTCTTGAAGTCTTCACTTGAAGCCTTCTTGACTTGGTCCAAACACCGTGCTAGCTCCAAAACTTGACTTTAAATCCTTTGTTGAAGCTATGCACCTACTAAGATCTTGATCATGAATCTGTCACTAATTAAACACAAGATCATTAGTAAACATAACTACATGAGTTGATCATCATCAAAACTAGAGTGATGGGCTTTCGGGCCAACATCTCCCCCTTTTTGATGATGACAAAACTCATGAAGTTATATATGCATGAATTAAAGTAAAGCTTCAAAGAAGCTCCCCCTTAACTCATGCATAACAAATAGACAAATAAATATGACAATGAAACACATAAATATGTGTGCAAATATAAGGAGATAAACATGCTAACAAGCATAAAACAAAACAAATTCTTTTTCTCCTATTTGCAAAACAAAAACATATATGCATAAACATAAATACTTCTCCCCCTTTATTAATAAAGCAAGAAAAAATGCATATACACTCAAATACTTCTCTCCCCCTTTTTGTCAATCATCAACAAAGGGATTAAAGTAAAAACAAAATTTTTCTCCCCCTTTTTGTCATAAACAAAGAGATCAATAAGGGGTTAAATCAATAAAAGGTTATATGCGATATACATTCATGAAGAGGAAGACGCTAAGTTAACTTCCCTGCACATATACATTACATGAAAGAGGGATGACAAGCTCTAATTCACATAACGCATAAATGCAATGCATAAGAGGAGATGTGAAGCTCCCCCTACACACGTGTATCACATAAAGAAGAGTTGTCAAGCTCCACAATACAAGATACACTCAACATGAATCTATATGTAGAAGAGATGTTAAGCTCTCCTTGCATATAAGAAATACACATCAAAACATTTTAATTTTTCTTAAACAAAAATTTTAAAGGTATCAGAGCTCTTGTAAAGCAAACAAATATTTAAGATACCAAATTGTAAATAATCATTATTGTAAATCATATTGATACCAATTGAAATTTAACAAATATGAAATTTAGACATATTGATACCAAATGTAAACATAATGATCAAATATTTTTATTTTTCATCATAAACTTTGTGTTTTTTTTTAAAAATGAATCAATTGTAAATCAAGCATATACATGATTTGCATGTGCTTGATTTTTCAAAACATATATATGTATGGAAATGATTATACCAATGGACATAGAAGACATACATATATAGAAACAAAATATGAGTATATACAAAAATATCAATTGAGATACCAATTGAAAATAACAATGTAAATCATGTATATAACTCATAACCTACCACCCTTCATATGCACAAGTTAAAAGATATTCAATAAGGCTTACAAGGCATATTCGCCCAGCCATCCGCCCTTTAAAAGGTAGGAAGGGGTTTTCGAAAAATAGGGTTTGAAAATATTTTATAGTGAAAACCACTACCTATATGAAGAATAATTAACTAGTTAAAATAATTTTTGAAAAACTAGTTAAAGATCCTTCAAAACATGAAATCAACACATATGTTTTTCATGAGTCATACCAAATACACAAGAGCTGCCACTCAAATCAATAAAGCTCAAAAATATGTTCATGAAACAAAGTCATGAATAAACGAATAAAGTGTGAGTGTACAAGAATCATGTGTTTAGCATTTTCCATGAAAATAATCAATGAAGCTCGAAACACAAATTTCATTTTATCAAACAAAACATGAAAATTCATTTTTCATTTTTAAAACAAACTTCTAGGTATATGTATAATTTATCCAAAACTAACAATATGCATACATAACCCAAACATAAAAGAGTCTATTAATTAATTTGCATGAAGGCAAGAGACTCACGGATATACATGTATATTTATTAGTTGTGAATACAAATTACATATACATGAAGTAAAGCATAAAAATTGACAAAAACATGTATAAATGAGAGAATCATCAAAACTAGCATATACATGTACATATAGTGGGTACAAATGAGTATGAAGTGCAAACATATATGAATCAATTTGTTCTCACTATTTGTATATGTATAATACAAGTTTTGACAAATACAACATCTAAACAAGATTTTACCACATGAAGCACAAAAACACATAAAAACATGAACATGCTATATGATATTAAAAGCATGTAAACTATACTAAGAGTTTTAGAGATAGTTACCAACACATGAACTATACTCCAAAGCTCCAAAACATGGTGGATGTCCCACCAAAACTCCTTGATAGCGGTGCATCAAAAATGTGTCCTTCAAGTCCATGCAACCACCACCAAGGCACCAAAACTCTCACGTCTTGTGAGAGCCCTCACCTACATCATAAACAAACGGTGGGGACTTTGGTACCCATTTTTTCTTGGGTCCATGGGGGTTAGCATTTAATGGAACCCAACAATTTTTATTAGCAAAATTTAAAACATGCAACTGTTAGCCCAAAGGCCCTCCACTCTAGTTTTGATGATGATTAACTCATGTAGTTATGTTTACTAATAATCTTGTGATTTTAGTTTCAGATCAGTTAACAAGATATTAGTTGGTGATTAGCTTCAACAAAGGAGTTTAGAAGCTTTCATTGTGATTCCAGGGCTCAAGCTTCAAGATCACACATTGCCTAGCCCATGGATGGAGTTTTGGATTGGGTCTACTTGAAGATGGAGATCGTCAAGAAGACTTAGGTATCCATAGTTTAGATAGTGAGTTTAGATCCATTTGTAAAGCTTAGTATAGTTGATATGCTCAAGTGCACAAACACACACGTTTTGTGTTTGGTTTTGGTTTTCATGAATAGTTGATCAAAACAAGTTTAATTGATATATGTATAGTTGTTTCATTCTATACATGTATGCTTAACTTTTAAACAAACTTATTTTGACTTTCCTATTCATGTATTGAAAAATTCAAGTTTGATAAAAATACATGTTTTGATTTTGGTAAAAATGTTAAGAAACAAAAATGATTTCATATGCTTGATATTTGAGTAGAAATGTTTGTCACATGTTTATATATCTATGCAATATGATAAAAACATTTTTGGATTTTTAGAAGTTATTAAAAGAATTTTCAAGATATGTTTTAAACCAGTTTCAGACCCAGACCTGTCTGTCAGGCCAGGCCGGTCGACCGTGGGGTCGACCGAACCATAGGCCGGTCGACCCGTACGGTCGACCGACGTGCACAGAACCGTGCACGTCTGGCACACAATGGGACGGCCGACCGGGCGGTCGACCGTATCTGAGAGCAGTGCTCTCTGTTTATTTGGGTCGACCGGGCGGTCGACCGGGTTTGCCCAACGGTCACATTTATGACCGTTGGCGGTCGACCGGGCGGCCGACCGCCAAGCCTGTCAGGCTGCCACATCAGCCTAACGGCTAGTTTCTGGTTTGGCCTATATAAACCCCTTTTCTTTAGGGTTTTGGGCAAGATTTTAAGAACCAAAATTTTCAGACTTTCTCTACTATTTTAAAAGAGTTTTAAAAAGAGTTTTGTGCCAAAAAGTTTTATCTTTGTGTTGTTTTGGGTTTTTGGAAAATCAAAGAAAAATAGAAAATTGGGAGATTTGTTTTGTTCCTCACTTATATCATTTACCAAAAGTTTTCCCAATTTTTTCTTTGAGTTTTAGCTTTCCAAACACCTAGTTTTCCACACTTGAGCTATCCTCTATCCTAATCTATTTAGGATCTTTTGTTTTGTGGAAAAAGAGAGAAGTGTTTGAGGTTAAGCCTCCAAGATTGTAAGCCATCCTTGTATTGTTGTATCCCTCTTTGGTAGAGGTTGATCGGAGTTGTATTGGTTTGGATCCCTCTTCGGTAGAGGTGATTGTGTTGGTTGTATTGGCTACGAGCCTTATCCCTCTTCGGTAGAGGTGGATTGTGGTTGTATTGCCTCGGTGGCATTGAGAGAGGAGTTCGGTACTCCTATAGTGGATTAGAAATCCTTCTCGGTGAAGGCGGGGATGTAGAGCTAGGGGCTCGAACCTCGGAACATATCATTATGTTTGCGTTTGATCCATTTTCTCTAACTCTCTCTCTTATTTGTGTTGTGCATCATTTATAGTTTCATATCATTCATACTTGTGTTGTGCCTTGCATTACTTCACATTGCCATATCTTATATGCTTGGATTGTTGTGTGTGCCTCACTTGTACTTAACCACAAGAGCTTCATATAGCACCTCAACCCATATCTAGGGGAATCAAGAGGAGTTAGTCCAGAGCCCTTCACGGGAAATTCGGCTACACTTGTTGGTTGTACTAAGTGTGATTGCAAATTATTTTTAAGCTTCCGCATTTAGCGCATTTAGTTTATAGATTAGCTTTTACACCTATTCACCCCCCCCCTCTAGGTGTTTTTCAATTGGTATCAGAGCCTACGCTCCTGATACTTAGGCTTAACATCCTAGGAGTGAGATCCTTTGTTTTAGCTAATCTGTCATTTGCATTTGCACATTTGTTTGCTTGCACACATATTGTTTGCACTCATGGATAGCCCTCCTATGTTTGATATATCTAGACTTGAGATTTGGAAGGTTATGATGAGTTGCTATTTAAAGACCCTAGGTTTGCATGTTTTTCTTGCCGCTACCAAGAAATGCTATCTTGGTGACCGCAAGCATATAGGGGCTAATGCACAAGCCCTTGAGGCCATTAGAAGCACACTTTCAAAAGAATATCTTTTACATGTTTCTAATATTGATTCCGCCTTTGCAGTGTGGAATTTGTTGACTACAACAACCACCACCTCCAAGCTTCAATTGCCAATCCAACCGGAGGAGTCCAGTGGAGAATCCGACTCACAATGCTTCATGGTCCAAGGGAATGACTCCCTTGAGGTACAATTAGAATCTCAACTAGATAGTTTTGATGCTAGTTCTTCATGTGATGATTATGTTGATCCCCGGGCTTTGAATGAAGAACTATCTATTGTTTGTGAAAAAATAATAGAAAAATATAAAGTTTTGAAAAAGAAAAGTCTAGGCCTTGAAAATGAAAATAAGTGTTTGCATTCTAGACTTAAAAATATTTTGCAAGAGAAGGTTGAGGTCTATAATGAAAGGGATTCATTGAGATCTCAATTAGACCTTGCACTAAAAGAAATAAAATTTTAAAATCTAAAAATGATTGTGAAACACTTTTGAAGAAAAATGAAGATTTGTCTTCAAAAGTTGATTTTGTTTTAAAAGAGAATGTTGCTTTGAAAAATAAAATAATTTCTATCTCAAATGATTTAAATGTTAGTTTAAAGGAAAATGAAATTTTGCAAAATAAGATTGATGCACATGTTTGTTATGCTAGGGTAGTATCACACACTTCACCTATTGCATGCTCCACTTCTTCTTTGATTGAAAATGATATAAAATTAATTAAGAAGAAAATGGATTGTTTGAGCTCCACTATGAGCCAATGTGTCATGAACCATACACGTTTGGAATCCATGTTTCGAAAGAAACAAGCTCCATCTATTCATGCACACCCTCCACGACATACACATGCTCCTCACGGACACCATCACACAATGTATGCTCATGTGTACACATGTACACATTGTGGACGTAAGGGCCACCTTGCTAAATTTTGCTATGATAGACTACATACTTCAAATTTAGCAAAGAATTTTGTTTTGGTTAGAGAAGGGACTAACCCCCATGGACCCAATAAGATGTGGGTACCAAAGACCACCCCTCGTGTTTTTGATGTAGGTGTGGGCTCTCGCATGACGTGAGAGTAGAGGTACCTTGGAGTGGATGCGTTCCGGACTTAAAGAGAATCATTTGGATACATCACTTTCAAGGGGAGTTTGGTGGAGAGGACCACCATGTTTTGGAGACAAGGAGAGTTGTCTTCTAGGTTTTTGTAACGATTCCTAACTCCTATTTATTGTTTACATGCTTTCCATTTCATTATTTATAGCATGTTTTATTGTTTGTAGATTATCATGTAAATACCATGTTTATTAGACTCTTGACATGCATGTATAGCCCTTTTGAGACACCCATGTTTAATATGGATTATTATTTTGTGTTCTCACCATTTGTTAGCTATCATGTTTATCATAGCTCTAATAGCATGTGGATTTACATAATGATCATGATTATGTTTTTCATGTTTTTTCACATTTTATTTTTGATGCTTCATGATTTGATTACATGTTTAAATGTTAGTTTTCATTAAGACTAGGATTTATACTTGTGCATATAGTGGGCCACAAATAATTTATATATGTTTGTGCTTGAATGCTTATTTGAACCCATTAGATGTGCTAGTATAGTCTAGTTTTGATGATTCATGCATTTTAAACTTGTATTCCCATTTTTGAATTTGTTTTATGTTTATGAGTTTCCATTTCATGTATATGTTTATTTTGCCAAACTTTAAGATATACATGTATACCCCTTGAGTCATTTGCTTTTCATGCAAATCTATATTTATGGACTCATTTGTGTTTAGGGATATGTATGTATACTTCATGTTTGACAAATCATACATATAACTTGAAATGAAATTTGATTTAATGAAAATTTAGTTATTCATGTTTCATGTTTTAGTGTTTGTGTTTAAACTTCATGTATATGTCTATCTTATCCAAACTATTAGATATACATGTTTATCCTTTTGAGCCACGTGCCTTCATGCATATATAATTTGTGGACTCGTTGTGTTTGAATATGTATGTATACTTTAGTTTGTATAAGACATACATATGCCTTGAAGATTAAATAAGTTTTAATGATTTTTCATGCTTTCATTGTTTAAGGAATAATTGAGCTTAATGAAAATTTTCATGATTATGATCCTCACATTTTATTTGTACACTCACATTTATTGCTTGCTCATATTTTGTTTTCATGAGTTATATTTATGCTTAATTGGATTAGAGTGTTGATTATCATGTGGATTTCATATTTTATGAAAAATAATTTGTTTTTATTCCTTACTTGAAGGATTTCGTACTAGTTAACAAAACCTTCTATTTTAAACTAGTTCGTATTCTTCGTTTTGATAATATGAGTTATACCATGCTACTATTGTTGTTCAATTGGTATCATTGAACTCTTTCAATTGGTATCAATTTTGATCTTTTTGTATACTCATATGTTTATTGTGTATGTATACTTTCAATTGGTATCATCTATTGGTGATTGGTACTCATTCTATTTCATACACATATACATGTTTTATTTGTGCTATTATATTTCTATATTTTGAGCACAAATCATGTTTTTGCTAGAGCTTGAACTTTATTCTTGTTTCAATTGATTTATTTTTCAATTGGTATCTTATTTCAAGCCTATGCATAGTGTTTATTGGTATTTCATAAAGGAGGAGAAAATTTAATTTTGTCTTTCAATTGGTATTTTGTTTCCACTCCCACACTTTATGATGAAAAACGATTAAAATTTCTTTTTAATTTCAATTGGTATCACATGTTTTAAAAAGAATAATAGTTTTCAATTTAATATTATTTGTTTATGATGAATATTTACAATTGGTATCATAGTTGTTTGATCATACCCCTTATTGGTCTTTTTGTTTTTGACAAAAATGGGGAGAAAAATTTGTTTTTATGTTTTTACCCCTTTGTTGATGATTGACAAAAAGGGGGAGAATTTTTTGAGAGTTTTTATATGCATACTTATGTTTTTGCATATATTATGTTTATTTGGTATCTAGAACATGTTTATTTGGTATCTAGAACATGTTTATTTGTTTTGAATATTTCATTGGTATCTAGATAAACCTTTTATTGTTTTATGCATATCTATGCATGTTTAATATTCATTATTATGTTTATTTGTTTATGCATGAGTTAAGGGGGAGCTTCTTTGAAGCTTAACTTTAATCCATGCATATATAACTCCATGAGTTTTGTCATCATCAAAAAGGGGGAGATTGTTGCCCCAAAGGCCCTCCACTCTAGTTTTGATGATGATTAACTCATGTAGTTATGTTTACTAATAATCTTGTGATTTTAGTTTCAGATCAGTTAACAAGATATTAGTTGGTGATTAGCTTCAACAAAGGAGTTTAGAAGCTTTTCATGGTGATTCCAGGGCTCAAGCTTCAAGATCACACATTGCCTAGCCCATGGATGGAGTTTTGGATCGGGTCTACTTGAAGATGGAGATCGTCAAGAAGACTTAGGCATCCATAGTTTAGATAGTGTGTTTAGATCCATTTGTAAAGCTTAATATAGTTGATATGCTCAAGTGCACAAACACACACGTTTTGTGTTTGGTTTTTGGTTTTCATGAATAGTTGATCAAAACAAGTTTAATTGATATATGTATAGTTGTTTCATTCTATACATGCATGCTTAACTTTTAAACAAACTTATTTTGACTTTCCTATTCATGTATTGAAAAATCCAAGTTTGATAAAAATACATGTTTTGGTTTTTGGTAAAAATGTTAAGAAACAAAAATGGTTTCATATGCTTGATATTTGAGCAGAAATGTTTATCACATGTTTATATATCTATGCAATATGATAAAAACATTTTGGATTTTTAGAAGTTATTAAAAGAATTTTCAAGATATGTTTTAAACCAGTTTCAGACCCAGACCTGTCTGTCAGGCCAGGCCGGTCGACCGTGGGGTCGACCGAACCATAGGCCGGTCGACCCGTACGGTCGACCGACGTGCACAGAACCGTGCACGTCTGGCACACAATGGGACGGCCGACCGGGCGGTCGACCGTATCTGAGAGCAGTGCTCTCTGTTTATTTGGGTCGACCGGGCGGTCGACCGGGTTTGCCCAACGGTCACATTTATGACCGTTGGCGGCCGACCGCCAAGCCTGTCAGGCTGCCACATCAGCCTAACGGCTAGTTTCTGGTTTGGCCTATATAAACCCCATTTCTTTAGGGTTTTGGGCAAGATTTTAAGAGCCAAAATTTCCAGACTTTCTCTACTATTTTAAAAGAGTTTTAAAAAGAGTTTGTGCCAAAAAGTTTTATCTTTGTGTTGCTTTGGGTTTTTGAAAAATCAAAGAAAAATAGAAAATTGGGAGATTTGTTTTGTTCCTCACTTATATCATTTACCAAAAGTTTTCCCAAGTTTTTCTTTGAGTTTTAGCTTTCCAAAACACCTAGTTTTCCACACTTGAGCTATCCTCTATCCTAATCTATTTAGGATCTTTTGTTTTGTGAAAAAAGAGAGAAGTGTTTGAGGTTAAGCCTCCAAGATTGTAAACCCTCCTTATAATGTTGTATCCCTCTTTGGTAGAGGTTGATCGGAGTGGTATTGGTTTGGATCCCTCTTCGGTAGAGGTGATTGTGTTGGTTGTATTAGCTACGGGCCTTATCCCTCTTCGGTAGAGGTGGATTGTGGTTGTATTGCCTCGGTGGCATTGAGAGAGGAGTTCGGTACTCCTATAGTGGATTAGAAATCCTTCTCGGTAAAGGCGGGGATGTAGAGCTAGGGGCTCGAACCTCGGAACATATCATTGTGTTTGCGTATGATCCATTTTCCCTAACTCTCTCTCTTATTTGTGTTGTGCATCATTCATAGTTTCATATCATTCATACTTGTGTTGTGCCTTGCATTACTTCACATTGCCATATCTTATATGCTTGGATTGTTGTGTGTGCCTCACTTGTACTTAAGCACAAGAGCTTCATATAGCACCTCAACCCATATCTAGGGGAATCAAGAGGAGTTAGTCCAGAGCCCTTCACGGGGAATTCGACTACACTTGTTGGTTGTACTAAGTGTGACTGCAAATTGTTTTTAAGCTTCCGCATTTAGCGCATTTAGTTTATAGATTAGCCTTTACACCTATTCACCCCCCTCTAGGTGTTTTTCAGCAACATATCAAAACAAAATTTTGCTAGATGGCCTTTGCGGCCACAATGTGTACACTTGTACACCTTAGGATGCTTATGTGTGTGGGTGTGATCATGGCGTGCAACATAAGCATATGCATGATGCTGATGTGCATGAACATGTGGAGCTTGTTTCTTTGAAAATAAGGACTCTAATCTAGTGTGGTTAAATGCACAAGAGCTCAAGGTTGAGCTCAAACTATCAATTTTATTTTTCAAACATTCAATCTCACTATCATCAACTGTGGCATGTAAAGAAAGGTGAGATATAGAATCATTTTTCTTTTCCTTTTTAGAAACATTTTCTTTTTCTTTTTCACAAAATTTTCTTTTCAAACAAGAGTTTTCTTGAAAAATAACTTCCTTTTATTTTTCCATCAAAACATGTTTATTTTTCAGAGACATATTTCCTTCACACAGATCATTCAATTTAGACATTAAGGAATTATTTTTATTTTTCAAATCATCATTTTCTTTTTCAAAACATGCAACTTTATTTTGTAAAGAATCTTTTCTTTTTGCATGCAAACAAAATTCTTTTTCAAATTTTTATTTTCTTTCTTAACCATGTCATATTTCTCAAGAAGTAATTGACAAAATGAAGTAAGCTCATCATATGACATGTCATTATCTTCATCTACCTCGGATTCGGTAGTTACCTCAAGGGGGTTATCCCTTGGACCATATAGCATGCGTTGGAGGTGTTGCTTCCAACGTCCGAATCGCTCCCGGCATAATATAGATCCTTTTCACCAAGGGACGTGATGATGTTCCATGCTACAAAAGTCGAATCAACATTAGAAACCCTAGATAAATAATCATCATTTATGGTAGACTTTAGAGCATGAAGGGCTTTTGCATTAGCCTCAAAGTACTTGCTATTACTAATATATGAATCATTTATGGTAGCAAGATAAACATGAATGCCTAGGGCTTTGAGGTACAAGGACATCTTAACCTTCCAAATTTGGATGTTAAGAATGTCAAACAAAGGTGGTGACATGAAATCCATGGTGTGTGTACAAATATTGTGATTAGCCTAAAATGAGGATCTTTAACTCTAGGTTGTAAGACCCAAATCAAGAGCACTTGGCTCTGATACCAATTGTAAATCACCTAGAGGGGGGTGAATAGGTGATGGCTAATCTAATGGTCACTAAATGCGGAATTAAAAACTATTATGACCTAAACAAAACTATTACACTAAACACCAAGTTTAACACAAGAGTGTAGCCGAATTCCCCGTGAAGGGCTCTGGACTAACTCCTCAAGATTCCCCTAGATATGGGTTGAGGTGCCGCGTTGGCTCTCTTGGTTGAAAACTAGTGTTAGCAAACAATCCCCAAGCATATACAATAAAGCACACAATATATCAAGCATGTAAAGATGAACACAATAATAGCATGCAAGATATAAACAATAAGGGAGAGAGAGTAAGAGCAATCGCAAACACAAAGGATTTGTTTCGAGGTTCGAGCACACTTGCTCTACATCCCCGCCTTCGACACACGAAGGATTTCCACTATACTCGATCCCAATGGATCACTCCTCGGTGCCGCAACACCTACAAGCCCTCAGACTCTCTAGTCCCGTACACACCGCAAGCCCACCGGCTCGCCGAGGCCGCACCTCAAACACGGAGTTCACACACGAACTCGAAACAACCGCGAACGCACTCGTCCGCCTCCTCAAAGTACAAGAAAAGATCTCTTGGTGATCTAAACACTTTGATCACCAATAAACACTCTCATTACAACACTCCTATAGAATGAATAATCAATGGATAGCTCAAGTGTTTGTGTGAGAAAACTAGGATTGAAATGGTGGAGGAAAACTCAAGAAATCTCTTTTAACACTCTTAATAAAACTCCCCTTTTGATTGAAAGTATTAGCTCTCAATTAGTGGAGAAAACTCTTTTAATAAAGTGGGAAAAACTAGCTCAAAGTCCACTAGAAATCTTGTTCAAAAACAATGCCCAAACCCCTAAATTTATAGGCTGAAAAAAAAACTAGCCGTTGGGGTCTGTCAGACCTGTCGGTCGACCGCCCGGTCGACCGACCAACGGTCATATTTCTGACCGTTGAGCCAGCGGTCGACCGGCCGGTCGACCGTGGCTAGGATATAGAGAGCAGTGCTCTCTGTCCGGTCGACCGCCCGGTCGACCGGGGCCTTTCCAGAGAGCAGAGCTCTCTGGACGGTCGACCGGGTCGGTCGACCGGCCTCCTGCCAGAACTGGCGTGCACGTCTGTGCACGTCGGTCGAACGCCCGGTCGACCGACTTCAGGGTGCGGTCGACCGGCCCGGTCGACCGGCTGAAGCCAGTACAGAAAAACTTAAGGGATTAAAACTTGGTCTTTTTGGCTCTAATAAAATCTCATAAAATTACGAAAAATCTACAAAAATAGTTTTACCAATATACTTTGATAAACAAACATGCTTGCACAATCAAGGCATGTTATAAATGATTTGGACTATTTTTGTAACTTGAAATATTGGTTCAAATGAAAACGGTATTTTCCAAACTTGCTTTTTCCAAAACTTGTTTTTCCAAAACTTCTCCAAATACAAAAACAAGATATTTAAACTCTATTAAAGCATAGTGTGTATGGATATGATTCACTACACAAACATGGTGAAATATCTATGTTTTTGACATTAAGCTCTAAACATGATTTATATAGTCTTTAACCAAAACCATATTTAAACAACTTTTCTAAAAAGAAATTCTTTTATGTGTTTTTCCAAAACATAAATTCTTTTATGAAAACTGATCTATATCAAGAGTGTGTGTGTATATGTACTTGAGCAATTCACCAACTATTCTATCCTTTACATTTTATCTAAAAACAAAATCTTCTAAAAACAAACCTAGACTCAAGTCTTCATCTTCTTGAAGTCTTCACTTGAAGCCTTCTTGACTTGGTCCAAACACCGTGCTAGCTCCAAAACTTGACTTTAAATCCTTTGTTGAAACTATGCACCTACTAAGATCTTGATCATGAATCTGTCACTAATTAAACACAAGATCATTAGTAAACATAACTACATGAGTTGATCATCATCAAAACTAGAGTGATGGGCTTTCGGACCAACAGTTTACACACAAGAACTCAATAATATAAGCAAGTATTGACATACATAATTATATCTGGAATCAACAACTGAAAGCAATGAAAAGTGTGAAATAATTGAATCACTAGCTATGTGAATAGAACACGGTGTGCTGTCACATGAACTTGATATCGTGATACATAAATCACTTATATAAATAACTATTGTGTGTAGAGATTTGAAACTATAAATTATGTAAGCATGTTTTCAAGTAGGTTAAATTAGAGTTTACCTTAGTCATTGAGGTTTCAAGCTCACCTGTTATTATTAATCTCTTTTTCTAGTCATGGCAAGGGTAAGGGCTCAATTTGAAGCCTTATAAGCAGCAAAGATGATCAAGTAGTATTTAGTTGATCAATTGTATTTTTGATGTTGTTTAATATCTCTTGTATAAGTATGAAAGCACTCGTGTTTTAGTATATTATATGAATTATAGTTCACCTTGACTTGGAATAGAATTGATTCTGAAAAATTATGATACAAGATAAGTACATTCGAGTTATATAGATAAGGTTGTTGAGATTTACTATTGAGTTTGAAGTTTTGTAATTGATAAGTAGGCAGATATAGGCTGAAATTTATTATATTGTATCAGGGCAGACTTCATGTTATAGAGGAGATACTACCGAAATTTCTGATAAGTTTGGAAATGATCATGAAGATTATAGAATTGATTAATTTAATTCGATGATTAAAACTGAAACCGTTACAGTTGGTATGAGAGCATGAGGTTTAGACATGAGGAGTAGATCAATAGATAGACGTATATTAGGAATATAATTGTTGTGTGTTGGGTGTATGATTGTGTGTATGATTGTATGAATGAATGTGTGAAGTGTTGTGGGTAGTTTAAGGAGGGTTGTGTGTTCTTACATGTATGATTTATCTTGAAATGCGTGATATTGATTATTCCCTTACGTTCAAATAAAGGTATACCCACATGCCTTAATTCGAATGAGTTCTATTGGGAGTGCGGGCTCTCAGTATAGGCTACTAGGTATAAGACATTGAAATAAGGGAATGGTTGAAATACCAAGCAAGTCAAGATTAAATCAGAACGAAAAATCCTTACTAAGAAATTAATTATGTAAACTAATGAAAGTTGGATGAAGAGTATAAGAGATTCATTATATGAAAGAATTATGAATTTTGATATTACTTTGAGAAGAATCTTTATATATATATGTTTTATATTATGGGGTTATTATATGAGAAAAATTTGATATAGTTTCTCTTTATTTTGTAGATGGGAAAGTCTGAGGATATAAACTTTCAGATATCGATAAAGTCCCTCGGGACAATCAGTGATGCAGAGAATATAATGGTGGGTTCTCTAGCATTTGGAGTGATTAATGATATAATAGTATTGAGATAGAGCCCCAAGTAATGAACTCTCAAGCTGTATTTGAGAACATAGAGAACCCAGTAACATTTTATCTGTTGAGGCATTGGGACGCAGGATGGATAGACCCTTAAGATCTTTTGTATCTTTGCATTTTATAATTCAAAAGAATTAATGGAAAAATCTATGTTTGTGAAACTTTTGTTAAGTGTAATGTATTATAAATAAATGAATAGCATGTAGTTTAGGTTTTGCATCAAGCCAGACAGAAACATAGTATATGATATTATATTGAGAATGAATTGGTTATCATCCTATCATGCTTCTGTGGTTTGTTATAAGAAGAGGGTAATCTATAACTGAAAGGAGTTTCAGAATTTATGTTTGAAGGAATAATAGAAGAATAGAATATGTTGATAATATCGGCCTTGAAAGTTACTAAACTATTAAGATGAGGATGTCAAGAGTTTTTAGCCCCAATGTTGAAAAAATAGGAGGTTGAGACAAGAAGAAAAGATGCATCAATTGTAAATAAATATTATAATATCTTCCCTGAGGAACTACTACAGTTATCCCAGATAGGGAGATTGAGTGTTCTGTAGACTTGATAAAGAATTGAATAAATTACTATCGGAACTGGTACCTACTCCCAAGAATTGATAAATTATTTGATCAATTTCAAGATTCATATATATTCTCCAAGATTGATCTTAGATCAGAGTGTCATTAATTAAAGGTTAACCGAAAGATGTAGCTAAGATTGCATTTCGGACTAGATTTGGACACTTTGAATTTTTTTAGTAATGTTGTTTCGACTGACTAGTACCCCAACATCCTTTATGGATTTAATGAATAAAGTATTCCAACCATAACTAGATCAATTTGTGATGGTGTTCATTGAGGACATACTGATCTACTGAAAGAATAAGGAGAACAAGAGAATCATTTAAGGATTGTGCTACAATTATTGAGATAAAAATAGTTATATGCTAAATTCAAGAAGTGTGAATTTTGATTGGAACTGATAAAGGATTATGATCTTACAATTTAGTATTACCCTGAGCAAGCTAGTTGTTGTGAAATTGTCTTGCTTTCAAGAGGAGATGATGGTTAAAGAAGATCAAATCAAGATTGAAGAAGAACTCGAAAAACAAGCAGATTAAAAAAACAGTGTGGGGGCTGACAGGTGTTGATATGAGTGCTTCCCACTGAAACCTTCAGAAGTCTCATTAAGGACGGGAACATTGTAACTGCCACTCCTGTTCCCGTGATCATAGCCAGGTGTTGATAGGTAACCAGATTCCATCGTGATGTCGCCATCCAGTACACGGAGAACCTTTTTGCAGGAATCAAGGATCAGAAAATGGGGCAATGATTTTGAGCTTGGCCTTTTCAAATTACTAGCAAGTTAAGCAGTTGAAGCCAATCTCACCTGAAACATTTTAGGCCTTGCATGGGGATCCCGCCGAATGCACAAAGATGCTGCATGCAACATGCAGCAGACCTCCAGTTCAGAGTAGCAGTTTCCTAATCAGGGGTCAATAAGCTCATTGATTGCAAGGGCGAGCCTGCTCCAAAGAAAAATGACAAGTAACGTGAATGAAAATAAGGACCAAACTGACAAAGTCCTGCCGTTCTATTTGATGAACGATTAAGCATGCAATTAAACAAAAAAGAAAGTTAGACTAGGGTTGCAGCAAGATGATGAGCAAGATGATGGGGTTACTCTCCTTCAAGTACGCTGAAGCGTACAACTCACCCATTCCGTTAGACATTGTTGACCCTTTGGTCGGTTAAAATCTATAGCCTTTCGTCCAGTGACAAGTTCTGCCAGAACCACTCCGAAGGAATAAACATCTGCTTTCTCTGTAATTTGGGCACTCTGAGCATATTCGGGCAGATACCTAAAGATCAATTAGGTATTAGTTTTCCACAAACAATAAGCGGAAAAAGAAGATCAATAAGCATTAGTACCCAAAGGTGCCAATAACTCTTGTTTCCACCCCTATGTCTTCATCAGGCTGCCATCTTGCCAATCCAAAATCACCAACCTAGGAAAAACCATAGCTAGCATCATTAAATTCTAAACCAAATCACCAACCATTATGTATAAAATCTAATGGAAGCACTATTTGGTATGTGTTTGAAGTGCATGTTTTGAATTTCTCATGAAATTATGCTCTCCTGATGTTAGCATACAACCTCATAAACCGGTATGCACGACCAGATGAGATTAGTTTCTTCGTTCTTGAAGGAATATTACAGCCACAGATTGGTATGACATCCAACAGCTGAATCATGGTAATCTGGGATGCAACCTTGCCTAGGTCTATTAGGAGCATGACACTGGGAAACTGGGCCTCCTTCCAAGGCAGCGCAGAACAGCACAGTTCGAGCAAGGAAGTTACTTCAATAAACATATAAAAAAAATCATGATAACAATATGTAGTGGGAACAACCATAACTTGGACTAAGAGTATCACATTTAGACTGGTTCTTAGTGGAAATAGCCAAGGGTGTTGGCAAATTTTCATAGGATATTGTGAAATTCAGCATGCAGAAGGGCCCAAGACATTAAGGCACAAATTGTGCTTTTGGAGCAGTTGCTCATCCTCCTGAAATATCAAGGGGATCGGTGCACGTAACACAAGATCTAGAGACAACCTCTTGATTGTTGTATTACACACGCAAAATTCACCTCACACCCAAATTGATAATTTAATAAACATAAGTGGAATGAAGTTGGATTGTGAAAATTCTTTATTACAGTAAGAAACAAAGAGATAACAAACACAGACTTCTTGGGTATAATGTTGTTGTGAGCGCAATCCAATCACAACAACCAAACAATAGAGAATCCCTGAATCTCCAGCACAAAGAACAACCCAACAATCACACGAAGACACACCAATCACAAAGACAAGAATTTAAC
The DNA here is from genome assembly GCA_038442645.1 of Agave tequilana. Classification (NCBI taxonomy): domain Eukaryota; kingdom Viridiplantae; phylum Streptophyta; class Magnoliopsida; order Asparagales; family Asparagaceae; genus Agave; species Agave tequilana. The sequence goes on from JAVJIF010013803.1 coordinate 26,319, forward strand.
GAGGTTCGGCCTCAATGCCTACGTCCTCGGGCAATCAATGGAGAGATTTAATTAGGAAGATGATTACAATAGCTCTTTGTCTCTTTGAATGCAAGAGAACTCCCAGCTAATCCTTTTTCGCAGCAGCTCAACCCTAGAATCAACATTAGGCTTAAATACCTCACATCAGCGGAGCAGCAGATTTCACCCAAAACCCGACTGTCGGTCGACAGGGACGGTCGACCGACCCCCTCTTCCGGTCGACCGGACGGTCGACCCAGAAAACCCGAGAGTTGGGTTCTTGCAGTCAGAGTACTCCAGTCGACCGCCCAAATCCCTGTGCATGCTGTGCACGTCGGTCGACCGGCCCGGTCGACTGACCTGCCTGTCTTCTGCTGGTGCTGCTATTTCCTGCCGCTGTCCCTTTGCCTTTCATCGTCGACTTTCTTGGCGATCTTCGACGGCACTTGGCAATCTTCTACAGCACTTGGCATGGCATCACCTTCTTTAATATCCTCTCTCCTCCAACAATTCTCCACCTCGGTGAAGATTTCCAAATCTGAGCCGAAATCCGACTCGATAGCGGCTGCACCAACATGGTTGCCTACGTACCCCTGCCCAAGGGATCAAGCCGTCCGTAGTTCATCCAAATGAGCTTCAGCAAGCTCAATTCACCTGAAGGACATGGAGCAAGTCTTTGCAGTGTGCAAACTTCACCCCCCCCCGACCCACCTTTGTTAGCATATCGGCCGGATTCTCCGAAGTGTGAATCTTCAACAAGTCAATGTCACCTTCCTCTAGAATCTCCCGAACAAAGTGATACCTGACATCAATATGCTTCGTCCTTGCATGATAGACCTTGTTCCTTACCAAGTAGATGGCACTCATGCTGTCACAGTTTATCTTCAATATATCCTATTCCACGCCCAAGTCATCAAGCAACCCCTGAAGCCAGATTGCCTCCTTCATGGCCTCTGTCATAGCCATATATTCAGCCTCTGTGGTCGACAACGCGACGGTAGACTGAAGTGTGGAGCGCCAACTCACCGTGCCTGTGAGAATGTGAAGACATATCCCGTAGTCGACCGGCGTTTGTCAAGGTCACCTGCATAGTCTGAGTCCACATACCCTATGCACTCCTGCTTTCCGATGTTGTCCTTCTCGAATACTAGGCCTACATCAACAGTTCCCTTGATGTACCTCAGAATCCATTTCACAGCTTCCCAATGACCCTGTCCAGGATCATGCATGTATAGACTCACCATGGAGACTGCCTGTGATAGGTCTGGCCTCGTACACACCATAGCATACATCAAGCTACCCACAACATTGGCATATGGTACATGGGACATATACTCACGCTCTTGAACACTCCTTGGAGACATCTTTGCTGATAATTTGAAGTGCGGCGCCATCGGTGTACTAACAGACTTAGTATCCTTGATGATATTAAACCTCTGCAGTACCTTCTCCAAATAGCCCTTCTGTGTCAAACTTATCCTGCCAGCTTTCCTGTCTCTAGTGATCTCCATGCCCAATACTTTCCTTGCTTCTCCCAGGTCCTTCATCTCAAACTCTGACGATAACATCTTCTTCAGAGAGTCAATAGCAGATCTCGACCTAGAAGCAATCAACATATCATCTACATAAAGAAGTAGATAGATATATTCACCTGATGGTAACTTGTTGTAGTACACACATGGGTCGAAATGGCTACGTGTGTACTTCTTCTTCCTGATGAAGCTATCAAATCGCTTGTACCATTGTTTAGGAGACTGCTTCAAACCGTACAACGATTTCTTTAGCTTACATACTAACTCTTCCTTCCCTGCAGCTTTGTAACCTGTGGGCTGTTTTCATATAGATCTCCTCCTCAAGATCGCCGTGGAGAAAGGCGGTCTTCACATCAAGTTGGTCAAGTTCCAACTCATTCTGCGCCACCAAAGCCATAGAATTCGAATAGACGAGTGTTTAACTACTACTGGGAGAACACCTCGTTATAGTCGATTCCTTCTCTCTGAGCGTAGCCTTTAGCCACCAGCCTTGCCTTGTAGCGCACTGCATCTTCTTGAAGAGATCCTTGCTTCTTAGCAAATACCCACTTGCACCCTATGGCCTTCTTCCCCTTGGGCAACTTAGTAAGTTCCCATGTGTTGTTCTTGTAAAGAGATTTCATCTCTTCATCCATGGCCTCTTTCCACATCCTAGCTTCTGTACTGATCTCAGCTTCCCTGAAGGTAGATGGAATAGCCTCTTCAATAACTGGAAGTGCATACGCGACGACCATATCAGTGGTGAGCCAACCTGGTCTCCTAGTGTTCCTCCGTGGTCTTTCCACTGCAGTAGAATCTGAAACAGTACCCATGACCTGCTCCTGACCCTCTTCAATATCTTCAGCATCTTCTTCAGCTGCTCGATCACCTCCCTGTGTCACCTCAGGAATGATCCGAACTGATACTGAATTCTCTAGAGATGGTGGATCTGCATCACTCTCCACCTGCTGCAATAGCTCCTTGGTCTTGCTGGTCTCCACCTGCTTAGAGACCGTAGGCTTCATCAAAGAAGCCTCATCGAATGTGACATCCCTGCTGATTATAAACTTGTTGTCCTTTTGTCCCAAATCTTGAACCCCTTGGTTCCTCGCTTGAAGCCAACGAACACCCCTTTCTTTGCCCTTGGGTCCAACTTGTCTTCTTTGACATGGTAGTAGGCTGGACATCCGAAAACCCGTAGCAAATCATAGTCCTCAGCAGTTCTTCTGACCAAGCTTCAAGAGGAGTCTTCCCCCCTATTGCAGACGACGGCAACCTGTTCACAAGATGGCATGCATACCCCAAAGCTTCAGCCCAAAACTTCTTTGGCAGTCCTGCATTGGATAACATACACCGAATCTTCTCTAGCAAAGTCCGGTTCATCCTCTCTGCCACCCCATTTTGTTGCGGAGTCTCTCGTACTGTGAAGTGTCTCTCTATGCCCTCATCAAGGCATAGCTGTAGGAACGGATCGGATCTGTACTCTCCTCCATTGTCAGAACGGAGAACCTTGACCTTCCTTCCCGTGCTTCTCTCCAGATTAGCCTTCCACTTCACAAACAGCTCTAGGACTTCATCTTTGTGTCGCATAGTGTACACCCAACATCGCCTAGAGTAGTCATCAATGAACGACACAAAATAGTGGTTACCTCCAATCGATGCAGTCTTGGTAGGTCCCCATACATCCGTGTGAACATAGTCAAGAATACCCTCCGTGTAGTGTGAAGCTGTGCCAAACTTCACCTTGGTCTTCTTGCCGATGATGCAATGTTCACATAGATCCAACTTGCAGGTCTCAGTACCCTTCATCAACCCTTTCTTCAAAAGAGTTTGCATTGATTTCTCCCCTGCATGTCCCAGCCTCATGTGCCACAGCCGGGTTGAATCTTCCTTCTGACTGGTAGAAGCTGCCACCTGCCCTGTCACTGTACTACCCTTCAAGTAATACAAGTTGTTCCGGCGATCGGCCTTCAACACCACCATCGAGCCCTTTGTCATTTTAAGAACTCCTTCCTTAATAGACACTCCGAGGCCCAATGATTCCAAAGCTTCTACAGAGATCAAGTTCCTCTTCAGCTGAGGTACATATCTCAATTCTTTCAGCTCCCTCACCATCCCATCAAACATCCTGATTGGAATAGTGCCAACACCCTCCATGATGCATGGATGATCATCGCCCATGACGACCGAACACCCCTCCAACTTCTCAAAACTGGTAAACCAGTCTCGATTAGGGCATACATGATATGTTGCACCTGTGTCCAAGATCCAATCGTTCTCACCCGAGTAGCCTATGAAGGGAGTGATAACTGAAAACGAGAACACCGAAGAATCCGAATCTGATCCATCTGCATGTGATTTGCTGCTTGCAGTTTTTACCACTTTTGCGAGATTTGCTTCAGATTTTGATTCTTTCTTCTTTCCCTTGAACTTTGGACAGTCTACCTTCCAGTGCCCAAACTCTTTGCAAAAGGCACACTGATTTCTCTTGAGATCCCTGAATCCCGGCCTGGATTTCGATCTTCCTCTAATCTCCTTTCCCTTCCTTGATGAACCTCTGCCTCTTACTTCCAATGCCTCCGTGATGACCCTGACAGAGAAGGATGCCTCTCATTCTTCCTTGTGTCATAACTCATCAATGCAGACGACACCTCATCATAATCCAAGCTCTGCCTTCCATTAATGAAGGTTAGTGTGAATGTCTCGTACTCCTCTGCAGGAAGTGAATTCAGAAAGATGACCGCCTTATCTTCCTCATCTACCGTGACATCCACATTTAGCAGATCTGTAAGAAGCTTCGTATATCGGTTGATGTGCTCATTTACTGTGCTCTCCTTCTTCATCCGAAACTGATACAGCTTACTCTTAAGCTGCAACCTGGACTCTACACTCTTCGTCAGGTACTTCTTTTCAAGGGTTTCTCACAGTTTCTTCGCTGACGTCTCATGTTGCACAAGGTATTTTATGTCTTGTGACAAGCATAAATGTATCAAGCCACATGCCGACCTATTCATCTTCGCCCACTCTTCATCAGTGGTAGTGTTCTTCTTCTTCGCCAATAGGAGAGTGTCTTCGAGGTTTGATGCATTCAGCGCATCCATAACCTCGCATCTCCATATACCAAAATTGTTAGTCCCATTAAACTTAACAACTTCAATCCTTGGGTGAGTGTTCATTGTCTTAACAGATGCAGTTTCTTCTGCCATTGAGATTTCCCTGATTCTCTATCTATGCGGAAGAACTACCAACTTGAAATAGATCTCTACTCAGATAAAAATAGGATTTTTACCTGTCCCTTGAAACCCTAGATCGAGTTTCTCACCAGATCTATTCCACCACAGATTCAACGAGCCCTCCCGGAGTCCTCCTGAGATCGACACACGATCTCCTCGAACACCCAATACCTCAGATCTGAGATCGACACACGATCTCCATCGGATCTGATCTCGAGCCCTTCGAATCCTCAGAAATCCCAAATGCAACCCGGAAGCTCTGATACCACTTGTTGTGAGCGCAATCCAATCACAACAACCAAATAATAGAGAATCCCTGAATCTCCAGCACAAAGAACAACCCAACAATCACACGAAGAACACACCAATCACAAAGACAAGAATTTAACGAGGTTCGGCCTCAATGCCTACGTCCTCGGGGCAATCAATGGAGAGATTTAATTAGGAAGATGATTACAATAGCTCTTTATCTCTTTGAATGCAAGAGAACTCCCAGCTAATCCTTTTTCGCAGCAGCTCAAACCCTAGAATCAACATTAGGCTTAATACCTCACATCAGCGGAGCAGCAGATTTCACCCAAAATCCGACTGTCGGTCGACCGGGACGGTCGACCGACCCCCTCTTCCGGTCGACCGGACGGTCGACCCAGAAAACCCGAGAGTTGGGTTCTTGCAGTCAGAGTACTCCGGTCGACCGGCCGGTCGACCGCCCAAATCCCTGTGCATGCTGTGCATGTCGGTCGACCGGCCCGGTCGACCGACCTGCCTGTCTTCTGCTGGTGCTGCTATTTCCTGCCGCTGTCCCTTTGCCTTTCATCGTCGACTTCCTTGGCGATCTTCGACGGCACTTGGCAATCTTCTACAGCACTTGGCATGGCATCACCTCCTTTAATATCCTCTCTCCTCACAAATGTTACGAGGGGTTTTGAGAGGAGCTACACGAGTACAGTCGTACAAGAACAAGCAAGCGAAGTACATGCCGGTGGCAAACCATATATGTGCTCACGTACAAGTCATGCTGAAGATGACTGGCCCCTGAGTCCTTTTTTCATGCTTCATGACTCGAGACTTTGATGCATTAAATGTCACTAACAGCATTTACATAATTCCATGGGAGCATATAGATTACAGAAAAATCTTATGACCCAAACACTGAATGCAGAAAAGTCTACCAAATATTTCACGAACCACATTATTTGTATGATTGGAGAAAAAAAGGAAATAGATTACTCGAATAGCCTGAGAAGGTGTAATATCTAAATGAAAAAAGTACTATATCGAACAAAGTATCAACAATCAACACATTAAGAAACAAATATCAGTTGACAAGTGTCTAGTCTACTATAGGGAAATCACAAAAAATTGATGCATTTAATTTATGGTAATTTAATCCACAGAGGAATTGCCTCTGAAAGTTTTCAGAATTACCCTGTCAGTCTATATCATCTAACTGGTTTCTATATGGTTTCAATTTATTTAAACATTTCCCAATTAAACTCACCAGAGAACATTTAAAGATCAACTGAATGGAAATTTGGTATATAATCTCCAAAGTCTTAAAAAAGCAAGATAAAATGGCCATACCTGTGGCTCAAATCATGGGTGATGAGAATGTTGTTAGGCCTCATATCACGATGTACACTATGCAACCCACTCTGCACTCTTCATGAAGGTACCTTAGCCCTCGAGCAGCTCCGACTGCAATTTTTTGTCTGGCCAACCATTAATGGTTCTCTGTTACGACCTACAAACATCCAAAACTAAATTAACATGGGTCAGGGCCCAAACAAGAGCAGTCTTCGAAATCTCTTTAGAAGCCTTGACAGCAACCACCACTTTCTCTGCAGACTCCAACCCCTTATCTCTCTTCCGCCGCTTCAAACAGCTACCACTCATCATCCCCCTTCACAAGAAAGAACCCAACTCTCCAAATCCCTCAAACTGCATCAAAAACCCAAACTTTCCATCAAATTCAACAGCAAACTCGAAAAAAGGCCCCTCTATTATCCTCGCAACCAGCAACGTCTCTCTCTCTCTCTCTCTCTCTATCTCTCTCTCCCCCCGCGTCCGAATTCAGAGAATACTTTTGTAATCGCTGATGTGGTACTGACATATCGTGTCACTGCAGAAGTTTAGCTTGTAATTTTGTTACCGAGGTCTTTTCTAAAGAAATAATTTAACATCGTGACATTTTATATTAGATTAATTAATAAAAAAAATTAATTTTATAGCTAGCTAATCATACGCAAGCGAGCCTCTTGATGTTATTATATTATTAAGGAACTTGGTTTGTTTGACTTTGACGTGATCATTCAGAAGGGTGTTTTGTTTTTTTCTTCTCTTAAATTAATAGCCTTAGAAAAAAATTCACTTCGCACACTTGACAACGATAAGCCCTTGCCCGAATGTTAAAAGGCAGTCCGCGAGGGACAGTTGATGTCAGTATATGGGCATGCATTATAGGGATGCAAACGGGTGCAAATCCGTCTGATATGATTTGAAGTATCTATGCTAGTTGTTGACAGAAATATGAGTTTTTTCATATTAAGCTGTATTTGTACTCGTATATTTGATTGAAAAACAAATACATATATATTTAATACCAAGCCTTTTAAACTCATTATATATAATAAGTTTATGGAAAAGAAATACATAATTAGATTTTTATATACCTATATCACATACGTGTCTGTAGTGGTCTTTTTGACCCGCACGAGATCGTGACACGTATCAATTCAACCTCGCGCGGATGTGCGACACGTGGTTACCTCCAGAACAGTTAATTCACATCCATCGCCAGTTCGAATTGCGAACGGGTCGGGTGATTAACAGGAGAATAAGGTCTAATTACAGAGATCTCTATTCCTAAGCCAAATTCTATTTCAAACGAAGTATTAATCTCTCGGGAGCAGTTCATCCTTATCTACAATTGAGCATGAACCACCAGATAAAGATGGACTCTCTTCTACATCGATTCAAACTGGGGTGTTCGGCTCGATCCTTGGCAAGATAAGGGATTTAGGTATTCAAATTGAGCAGGACTCCTTAGTCTTATCTATTTGACATGACTTGTATAAATAGATGATCCTTTCCAAGGGAAAGGGGCCAATTTCGCCCGAATTCAGAGAATACTTTTGTAATCGCCATTGACATAGTGAAATTTCTATCTCTTCGTGACTTTTCCCTTTTGGGTTTTTCACGTATTTTCATTGTATTTGCGATTGGCTTTTCTGTGATTTGGATATTCACTTCCCTATTTTGGTGCGTGCATTGTGTTGGCCCAAAGGCCTATCACTCTAGTTTTGATGATGATCAACTCATGTAGTTATATTTACTAATGATCTTGTGTTTAATTAGTGACAGATTCATTATCAAGATCTTAGTAGGTGCATAGCTCAACAAAGGATAAAATGTCAAGATTTTGGAGCTAGCACGATGTGATCCAAAGAGCTTTTGGATCAAGCTTGGACCAAGTCAAGAAGATGAGAAGACTTCAAGGGAAGACTTCAAGATGAAGACTTGTGTCTAGGTATAAGATTTTGCTTTTGTTTTAGAGTTAAAATGTAAAGGATAGAATAGATTGGTGGATTGCTCAAGTTATATCACACACACACTCTTGATAGAACTCTTGATTTGATTGTCTTTTCATAAAAGAATTTTTAGTTAGAAAAGACTCTTTCATTTTGGTAAAAGATTTTTTCTTTGGACAAAATACATGACTTGGTTTTGGTAATTTCTTATATACATATCCTTTAACAAAACCAAGTTTAGTGCTTTATGTCAAAAACTAGATATTTCATCTTGATTGTGTAGTGGATCATATCCATACACACTATGCTTTAAAGTATATCTTATTTTTTATTTGATGAAAATTTGGAAAAACATGTTGATATTTCAAAACCAAGTTTAGTGCTTTATGTCAAAAACTAGATATTTCATCTTGATTGTGTAGTGGATCATATCCATACACACTATGCTTTAAAGTATATCTTGTTTTTGTATTTGATGAAAATTTGGAAAAACATGTTGTTTTAGAAAAACAGTTTTTATTATGAGCCAATATTTTCAAGTTACAAAATAGTCAAATCTTTAATAACATGCCTTGATTTTGTGCAAGCATGTTTCTATATCATAAAACTATTTTTGTAGAATTTATATGTATTTTTGGGGATTTCATAAAAAGATTTTTATACCAGTTTTTCAGACCAGAACTGGCCTGACAGGCTGGTCCGGTCGACCGGGCGGTCGACCGCACCAAGGGCCGGTCGACCCACGGTCGACCGGACGTGCACAGACGTGCACGCCTGTGTGCACTGGAGAACGGTCGACCGTTCCGGTCGACCGCTTCAGAGAGTCTGCTCTCTGAAAATTCCGGTCGATCGCACCGGTCGACCGACAGAGAAGTAATTCTCTGCTCCAGGTGCGCGGTCGACCGGACCGGTCGACCGGAGGCTCCAACGGTCGGATTCTTTACCGTTGGCGGTCGACCGGACCGGTCGACCGGCAGTACTGACAGATTCCAACGGCTAGTTTTCTGGCAGCCTATAAATTGGGGTTTTTATCATTGTTTGAAGCTAAGATTTTAGGAGAGCTTTTGTCCAGTTATTTCCATTCTTTTAGCAGAGTTTTCTCCACAAAATAGAGTGCCAATATTTCCTATCAAAAGGGATTTTATCAAGAGAGTGTTTATTGTGATTTCTTGAGTTTTCCATCAAAGTTCTTTCCTTGATTTCTCACACTACACTTGAGCATCCATAGTTATATCTATCCTATAGGAGTGTTGTAGTGAGAGTTTTGTTAGGTGATCAAGTGTTTAGATCACCAAGATCTTTCTTTGTATTTGAGGAAGCGGGCAAGTGTGCTCGCGGTGTTTTGAGTTCGGGTGCGGACTTGTTGTACGAGGTGCGGCCTCGACGAGCCGGTGGGCTTGTGGTGTGTAAGGGACTTTGGGAGTCCGAGGGCTTGTAGGTGTTGCGGCACCAAGGAGAGATCCGGTTGGATAGTGCATAGTGGAAATCCTTCGTGTGTCGAAGGCGGGGATGTAGAGCAAGTGTGCTCGAACCTCGAAACAAACCCTTTGTGTTTGCGATTGCTCACTCTTGCTCTCTTACTCTTTTTGTCTCACTTATATCTTGCATTACTTTATAGTCTTTATCTCTTATATGCATGATATACCTTTGTGCTCATAATTGCTATACTTGCTTGGGATTGTTATTAACACTAGTATTCAACCAAGAGAGCCAACGCGGCACCTCAACCCATTCAAGGGGAATCTAGAGGAGTTTGTCCAGAGCCTCGCAAGGGGAATTCGGCAACACTCTTGTGTTATACATAAGTGTTCAATTAAAAGAAGTTTAATTTGGTCAACTTAGTTTTAATTCCGCATTATTTGTTCATAAGTGACCATTAGATTAGCCATCACCTATTCACCCCCCCTCTAGGTGATCTTACAGGTCCAGGAATCCTAGATAGCTTGGATTGATTTTTCTTTTACTGTTTGTTATTTTCATTTTTGTTTTTCGCTGGTGTGATCGGTGCACGTTGTTTGTGACTGTATATGCAAGAGTGGTTCCGTGATCCAAATTCTGCAAGACTTGTTAGACTTTCTACACTTGCACTTACACAACCACTTGACACAATGGAAAACAACGTCTCACTTCAAGATCGATTCTACCCGATTCGCACCTCCCTTCCATCATGCATTCTTCTCCCCGAACCCAATGGAAATCACTTTGAGCTGAAACCGCAATTCATTAATACACTTCCCCGATTTTATGGTCTAGAGTCAGAGGACGCGTACATCTTCATTAGAGAGTTTGAAGAAGCATGCCAAATGATGAGAATTTCTCAACTGACCGAGGATGCTGTTAGGTTAAGGTTTATACCGTTTGCACTGAAGGATTTAGTTAAGAAATGGCTTTACAATCTTCCTGTCAGTTCCATATCTTCATGGGATGATTTTGTCAAAGTCTTTCTTAAGAAATTCTACCCCATCCACAAAACAGCCCTCATGCGAAAGAATATCATGCAATTCAAGCAGGAATCACACGAACCTTTCTGGAAATATTTTGAGCGTTTCAAAGACCTTCTAGCCCTATGTCCTCATCACGGCATAGAGAAATGGCGTTTATGCCAGATTATCTATGACGGTCTAGATTACCAAACGAAAACCCTCCTTGAATCCATGTGTCAAGGGAAATTTTTGAAGAAAGATGAACATCAGGGGTGGGATCTCTTTGAAACCTTAGCTGAGAAAACCATTCAGTGGGAGTCATGCCCTGATAAACCCACTCCCACCACTTCCAGAACTGGTATGCACTCCATAGAATCCTCTATAGCCGTAGAAGCCAAGATCACACAATTGATGAAGAGGATAGAACTGCTTGAGTCTAGGGGAAATTCTGTTGTAAATCAGGTCAACCCATTGCCTGTGATTAAACCAGGTTGCACCTACTGTCATGACCTTAACCATGTCTTTGAGGAGTGTCCTTTGTATCAGCCCCAATCATATCAGAAGAACTTGAATGCAGCATTTACTAGACCCCCATACTCCAACACTTACAATTCAGGATGGCAGAACCATCCAAATTTTTCGTGGAGTCAGTCTGGTCCTGAGTATCATAGGCCACCATTTCCACATCCTTATAATGCTCATCCATCCAGTTTCAATCGTAATGCACCGAATTTTCATCCATCTCAAGGTCCACCACAATCCCAATCTTTTCAAAGTCCACCACACTACCAATCACAATTCCAGTCTCCATATCATCAACATCCACCCCAGAATGATTCAGGAATATCAGAGTTGAGGAAAATGTTAGAAACCTTTACAAAGAACTATCATCAGGATATGAATAAAGTTCATGTCCAAATTGGGCAATTGGCTAATTCAGTAAATGAGAGACAAAAAGGACTGTTACCAAGTCAGCCATTGCCAAATCCCAAACATGAAGACACGGGCCCAAGTCATTGTCATGCTATTCATACCCTGAGATCTGGAAAACAAGTAGAGAATAAGGTTTCTAGTCAATCATCCCATCCAGTACCAAAACCAACACCTCCTGTCCCAATACAACCAGCTTCTGACAAACCATCTTCTAGTACAGAGCCATCCACTTCAAAAGCCAAGGGTAAAGAAAAGGTAGATGAGCAACCTTATAAGCCTAGTATACCATTTCCAAATAGGCTTATAAATAACAAGACAAATGCTCATATGGAGAAAATAAAAAAAATGTTCAACAAGGTCCAAATCAATGTCCCTCTTCTTGATGCCATACAACAAGTGCCATCATATGCCAAATTCTTGAAGGAAATGTGCACCAAGAAGAGGAAAACACAAGTCCCTAAGAAAGTCTTCCTAGCATCAACAATCAGCGAGTTGCTCACTGGTAAAACTCTTGTAAAATACAAAGACCCAGGGAGCCCCACCATTTCATTCATCATAAAACAGACTACCATCAATAGGGCACTACTTGATTTAGGGGCCAGCATCAATCTCCTACCTTTTTCTGTGTACCAACAATTAGGGTTAGGCGATCTTCTCCCTACCCAAATGACCATACAATTGGCTGATCGCTCTGTCACTAGACCCAAGTGGGAAATTCACGATGTCCTTGTCAAAGTTGGGGAATTCATTTATCCTGTTGACTTTGTAGTCCTTGAAACAAAACCTGTGTCAAATTCCAATCAAAGGGCTCAAATTCCTGTCATTTTGGGACGACCATTCCTGGCTACTGCAAATGCCATCATTAATTGCCGGAATGGATCAATGAGGTTAACCTTTGGTAACATGACTCATGAACACAATGTCTTCCACACACAACCTCGTAAAACAAAAGATCAAACATTTGAGGTTAGTTTCATTAGTAACAATTGTGAGGAAGAAGGTGAAGATCCAAAAGATGAGTCACAATCTTGTGATTCTCTTATCCGAGTACCCTTTCAAAAGGGAAAAGTTGATTTGGATATTTCACTTTCAATGAGCCAACTCTGACTGTAGTCGAACCTCCGATTGATATATCCTTTGAAGACCTGTTTGCTGATGAGATCATGTGTCTAGATGAGTCAACTCGGGGTCAGCTAACTGATTGCACACTTCCAGATGTTGACCTTAGTTTTGAAGAATTGTATGGAGAGGAGCTGAAATTTCTTAACATTGGAAGTGATGAGATTCAGAGTGAGAGTGGTGATAAGGAATTTTTAGTGAACAATGTGGTGGAATGAGGGTGAATGATAATAATAAACAATTGAATCTGGAAATACCTAGGGCTAAAATAATTCAAACTGTTTCCCAACTGAGCTCACGAAAGCAGACGCACTGGAACGATGGGAAACGGGCCAGAGGAAAATGACCAAAAGCCTAGGTAATGGTTACACTTGTATATACTTTTTGTAAATAATTTTTTGCACTTTCTTGTAAATAAAAGTTTCTTACCTCTTACCTATTTCATGCATACATATATCATGATGCATTGAGGACAATGCATGAGATAAGTGTGGGGGAGGGTTTACTAACATAGAGTTTTTAGATTTTCTTTCTTTGACACTTCTTTTAGAAATAAAAATATATATATAAAAAAAACTTTTTGAAATAAGAGACAAAGTTTTCATCTATTTTTAAGAAAATTAAGATGATCTTAGAAATTAAGGAAACCTCAATTATGACATCTTAAACCTAGTTGAAATAATGGATATTGTTTAAAATTATAGGCTAAGTAAGAAAAATTGGGGAGATATTTTTATCTTGAATTTTTTGCCTTAGATCGTATGCACTTCACACTTACACATTTTTGGGATGGAAACAAAGACCAATAAGGCCATAAAAATAAAAATAAAAAGAAAAATATATATATAATAAAACATCACTTATTAAGCTGGATAATTGTGCCTCAAGAAGCATGGTTATTCACGCCTAACGGTGATTAAAAGAATAATCCCCCTTAGTTTTGTGGCCTTTTTCACTCGAGTCCTTAAACCCGAGGGATGTTTTCTCATCTGGTGCCCTAAGACCTACTGGTTTGGGGTCATCGGTTATAGGCTCGCTACATGGGTGAACTAGAAAGCCTAAACTAAGGGAAGAAGAAAAATAAAAAAAAGAAATATAAATATAAATAAATAAATGGCTTGATGGTTAGAGTTGAAATCCTAGAAATCTTCACTATCACAAAGTGCATATTATCTAGGTTTTATGAAAGATAAAAATTCAATCCAATTTTGAATTCTTACCTTAATTGAAGATAAGATCTTGCATAGAGACTAAGTTTAAGAAAAAATAATTATAGGTGGACTTATGACCTAAGATCACTTATATTTTTGCAAAAATAGTTTGAAAACATGTCTCTCTTTCAAAATGAATTTTCAAAACACTAACATTTGTTTTCTTTCTTTATGGATTTCGTGGGTGCAATCCGCTGAAAACCCTCAGGAGACAACACTCCTCCTCTAGGGTAACCTAGAGGTTTAACGGCTTGTTGCACACGCTCAGTGCAATCGCGTCACCTGCGAAAGTGGTGTAATAAAATTGGTAGTATAGTTTTTCTTTTTGTTTTGCTCGGGACGAGAATAAGTGTGGGGGTGAGTCGACTGCTCTGTTAACCGCCCTAGGTGCAGAGGTCTCTGCACAGCTCCTGGTCGACCGCTCGGTCGACCGCATGCGCACATAGACATAAACATGTGAAAGTACACCTAGAGGGGTGAATAGGTGTATGGCTAATCTAATGACAAATGATGCGGAATTAAAAATAAAATGCAACACACTTAGTGTAACCAAAGAGTGTAGCCAATTCCCGGTGAAGGGCTCTAGACTATCTCCTCTAAATTCCTCTAAATAAAAGTTGAAGTGCTATATGAAGCTCTCTTGGTTGAACACAAATATGAGCACACACAAGCAATACCAAGCATATAAGATTGATATGAACAATATGAAATAATTCAAGGCACAATATGAGAGAGAGTTTAAAGATAGTGGATCAATTGCAAACAACAAGATATGTTTCGAGATTCGAGCCACTGCGCTACGTCCCCGCCTTCACACAGAAGGATTTTCACTATATCCTTCACACAGGATTTCTCACACAGGAAACCTCCTCTGAGGATTTGGGTAATACAACTTTAGAGTACACAACTCCTCTCTCAACCAACAACAACCTCTACACTAGAGGCAAGGCACAATACAAATCACCTCTACACTTAGAGGGATGGGCACTTAGCCAAATAATGATCACCTCTCTGATACGCCCCGATCCTAAAGATACGGGGTCGTTATGGCGACGTATATACGCGAGGATAATACCCCACGTATATACGCTAAGCCTAAGTTAACCTGAACAAGTTATGATTTAAACCAGATCACTGCAATAATACATATAAGGCTACACATGATAACATATGAATAATGACAAGAATAAGGCAGTTGAAAGCAATAAATGCAGATCAGGAAATGACAGAATATAAAGAGGTGAAATACCAGAAATGGAAGAAAGAGCGTCCAGTCCCTCGCAAGACGAACAGTCTCGTCGAACCCTGCACATTAGAACAACCGTCCAATAGCTGGACGTGCAAACCCAGGGTCGTCAGAACGCGACCATAATGAGTGTGTGTGTAAAGGGGAAACAGCTCGTGCAGAAGAAACCATGTGTATATATAATAGTAAGAACAACTACAGATAGAAAGACTAAATAACACAATAAATAACTGAACAGTAACACATATGATGAAAACATGAATACAGGTAGCAGACAAATGGCACAACTGTAAATATGCAATCAATGTCAAATAGGTATCAATCACATGTCACTAAACTGGTATCCAAGTCTGGTCATAAGTCTGGTCCTGGTTACAATCATGTGGTCCTGGTTACAATCATGTGGTCCTGGTTATAATCATGTATACAGTCATGTGTCATAAGCCAGGGTAACCATTCAGGGTATAACACAATGTGTTCATTCAATTCATTCAATAACAATCAGTAATGTTCTACGTTATCTTTATCACTTTCCCACCGGCGTCCCACAACATCCGACAGTTCACCCTGGAGCCCGCACATCCAGTAGAACTCATCCGAACTCCGATATGCGGGTAACATTGTTGGAATAGGAAAAGAGAACCAAATAACATGCATCCTAGGGGTTATCATCATACAAGTGCGTGTGGATGCTAATAGGCACTGAGAATGCAATATCACGCTAACACCAGGCGTCATGTACAATAGATAGCCCTACAGATTCAAGAGGTGGCCCCCACAGATTCAAGAGGTGGCCCCCACCATGTGTATGGTGTGACACTTTGCTCCGTGTGGCACTTTGCTCTGAGGGAAACAGGATTCTAGAGGTGGCCCCCGTGGATTCAAGAGGTGGCCCCCACCATGTGTATGGTGTGGCACTTTGCTCCACGTGGCACTTAGTTCCTTTCAAGATCTGCCGGACGCTAGCACGATTGTGGGATACATCCTCGTCAATCCCGACACCAGGCGGCAAACCGCCGGACGCCGGTTTGACTGTGCTATTAACAGGTCAACAGTGCATGGGACATGGATACAGGGGGGTACAGAAGTATTAGATGTCAAGTAACAGTGATACAGTCATATGTCAAGGTCCAGTAAAAGGTGTCTAGTGCACAATCAGTGAGGTAATGCCATTAGTAACAATCAATATCTTATGCCATTCCAATTACTGGGATGCTACGGGACGGTAACAATATCAGTACAGTAACAGTCAATCAGTAATCGTATACACGGTGAACAATATCAGTAACAGTAACGGTAACAATAACAGTAACAGTAACCGTGTATACGATGAACAATAGAACTGTACCGTAGTTACGGTCAAACAATCATTTCCCAGTAACTTCAATAACATAGATAAAATAACAGTAACAGTCTAGCTACTGCTCAATAAACAGTCTTAACTAAAGCTGATCATAATCTCACCCATCCACACTAAAGAGATATCATTAATTATTCCATCAACTATATTCCCAATACTATCCTTGCAAATCGTTAAGTATCAGTCCGTATCAGTGTAAGCCAAAACGGTAAACTACCATATCAATGAATCTGTAATTAATCCTCTCCTCAACACCAATACGTTCTAGTCCTATAACCACCAATAATTGAGATCAATTCATAACTGTTATCAAACTCCAAGATATAGATCGCTGATATCGGCTAGATTACCATCGCCATAACTCAAACTTTATCAATAGTGTAATCAATAACTATGTATGTCCTCGAGATCAACAAGTCAAATACATACCCCAATCATATTAAATAGAAAACATCCTCAAACACATGCGATCTAGATTATCTACTCAACTACTTCAATCATATCTGATATGTCCTCAAATACTCACTAATAAAGTCATTTCTAACTACTGATCAACGTTCAATGTAATTAACATAAATCCAGATCAATCTGAAGTCATTACAGCCCACTCATATTCTCAATAGTTCCATAATCATCTAGTTCCATTACACATCTAGCAATCTGCTATAATAATTATTGTTCCAACCTATAACAATATCTAGTACTAATCCTCTCACTCAAACATACAAGTCGACTATAAAAGGTATCAAGTCGACTGACAGGGAACAACAGAGGGTCAGCCATCATCTGGGAGGTAAGCTAGTCGACTAGGGGTCATGGGGTGGTCGACTAATATTTGTATTAGTCGACTATCAATATGGACAAGTCGACTAATCCAGTGCCAGGACAGAAAAAACAGAGATACAACAATTCTATTCTCCCACACAATAAAATATGTAAATGCATCCTCACTTGGACATATCAACATACACAATCACTACTTTACTGTATGTACATGTACACATGAAAATATAATTAAATTGATGTACATAAATACGAGAAAATCAAGGAGAAGGAGAATACACTCACATTGGGGAATCTGGTCGTCGCCGGGCGAGTCGCCGTTACAGTCGCTGTGGTGCCGCTCTTCGCTATTGGACTGCATGGGAGGGTAGCCAAGGTGCTGGAGAAGGCCACCGTGCCGGTCTCCGACGACGACTTGGCGTGGATCAGGAGAACTCGCTGCTCGCCCGGGAAAGATGGGGGCGGTCTGGATGGTGCACGACTGTCCTTGTTGTTGTCGCTGTTGCTGGTCCGGATCTCACCAAACAAATCCAAAATGCTGTAACACGCAACCAATATATACAAATAATTATAAATACACGCTAAACACCCACACGTGCAAACGAACATATGCGCGTACACGCACATAAACAAGCATGCACATACATACATGTCCAATTTAATAAATACCTATTATTAACTAAAATGCATATACACGTATACATATACATACATACATGCATACTTAAATAAATGCCAACGCATATTACTATAAGTACATACACTTAATTAAATGACATACCCATCTACCCAAATGAATAGAAACACATGCATATAAATCATGCATACATATACATGATTATACATAAACACATGCATGCATCCAAATTAATAAATATACCTATACACTAATTAATTTAATCCAAACATATCCAATTTAATTAAGTCCCATTTATTAATCACTAAATATACACATAAATGATTAAATAATAAATTCATGCATAAATATATACCATGCATAAATATTCAAATTAATAAATACCTATTATTAATTATAAATATCTATACATTAATTAAATTCCACCCATGCATTTTACTAATATATATATATATATATATATATATATATATTATATATATATATATATATATATATACACACACACACATACATGCATGTACTTAATTAAATAACATACACTTATATATACACATACATGCATGTACTTAATTAAATAACATACACTTAATTAAATTAAATGACCACCCATCCACATAAATAAATAGTAACCATGCATATAAGTTAAGATACATTACTATACATTATATAAAACACATAAATATATAATTAACATGAAATGGAAGAGAAATGAAGTGGGAGAAGGAAAGTAACTCACCTAATAATGTGGTGATTTGCGGCGCACCGACGGAGGCTCCGACGGAGGCGTACAGGGCCGCGGAGGGTGTCGTTGGATAGAGCAACTCGCCGTGAAGGGCGTGGGGTGCGTTCGCGCTCGCCGACGTCGATCAACGGCATCCCGCGGAGAGCCGAAAAATGGCTCGGAGTAAGGATTTATGCCGCATACAAGAATTACCCACATGCAAATCAAATACCTATAGCAACATACATTATTAAAATATACATTATATTATTCCCATCTATATAAATTGAAAAGAGAGGAGGAGGTGCAGGGGCTCACGGCTATGGAAATTAATTAATAAAAAAATGTCATAACCAATAAAAATGACTAAATAAACAGTAGAGTAGAGATAAATAAAAAGGATCACCCTAAGTTCTGAGCAACAGATGAAGCAAGCAAGTTCCCTCAATTAATATGACCGAATCCGTCAAGGTCTCCTTTCCAGTTGCCAGCCCTAGTTTGTATATTAGAAATCTAGGGAGGAGGCGGGTCTGGTGGGGCGCGCCGGCAAGGGGGAAAATCTGGCAAGGGCTGTTGGAGGTGGAGGGCGGCTGCGCCACACAGGTGGAGAGAGAGGAAGGAGGTGCGCACACGGGGAGGTGGTTGCGCGGAAGATGGAGATAGGGATCCGTCGAAGATGATGGCGGATTTGGTGTTGGCGGCTGTAGCATGAAGATGGAGGAGGATTTAGATCTAGGTTTAGGTTATTACTTAGGGTTTGGTTTAGGATTAGGAAATATAATATAGGATGGGTAAATGAGTATTGGGTTTAATGGTAATGGGTGTTGGGCTATATATTATTGGGCTTTAGTTAAAATAAATAAGTAATATTAAGAATAAGAAAATAAAGAGTGGGCTTAGTTTTTGGGCTCGCATGAAAATAATAATTAACAATAATAATTACTATTAACAGGGTAATGGGAAAACTACTAGTTAATAATTAAAATGATAATATCTAATAATGTTAAATATAATTATAAAGCCAAAATACCATTTGCTATTTTAAAATAATTTGTACTGTAACTCAAGTTAATAAATAATATTACCAGTAAAATAAAATAAATACTTTAGAAAAATAAAAATACAGTAGTATTAGATTAGGGATATTACATCTCACTAGAGGAATAGGCACAAAATCAACCCAACCACAATCACCTCTACACTTAGAGGGATAGGCACTTAGCCAAACAACAATCAACCTCACAATAAAGGGATAAGGCTCAAAGCCAACACAACAACCATAATCACCTCTACACTTAGAGGGATACCAACACAACCTCCACACTCACCTCTACAAAAGAGGGAACTCAAATAAAAGAAGGTTTACAACTCTTGGTGGTATCAACAACCACAAACCAATTTTCTCACAAAACTAGATCCTAATAGATAGGATAGACAAATAGCTCAAGTGTGAGAAAATAAAGAGTTTGAAAAATAATTCACAAAGAAAAATTCTTGGGAAAACTTCTAGGATAGCTATAGAAATGATGATCAAAAACCAATTTCTAAAGACTCTATTTTTCTTTGAATTTTCCAACCCTTTAAAAATAAATAAAGAATAAATCTTTTGGCACAAAAACTCTTTTAGAAACTTGCTGAAAGATAGAAAATTTTGCTCTTGAAATTCTTAGTGAAATCAGCCAAGGAGGGGGCTATTTATAACCCTCCAAGAAATCTACCCTTTGGCAGCAGGAAAGGTCAGAAATGACCTTCCGGTCGACCGCCCCGTCGACCGGCCAACGTTCATTTTTATGACAAAATAACCGTTGAGCCACCGGTCGACCGTCCAGTCGATCGGGACAGGATACAGAGAGCAGCAGCTCTTTGCCGATCCACCGGCCGGTCGACCGGGGCCATTTCCAGAGAGCAGAGTTCTCTGGACGATCGACCGCTCGGTCGACCGGCCCACCAGCCCAAGTTGCCGTGCACGTTTGTGCATGTCGGTCGACCGGACCGGTCGACCAACTTCTGCGGCAGTCGACCGTCCGGTCGACCGGCAGAAGGCCAGTTCCAGCTTTATAGGGATTAAAAACTTGGCTTTTTACCTTCTAAAAAATCCCATAAAATACACATAAATTTCACAAAAATAAGTTTTTTAATGATCTTTGAAATACAAATATGTGTGACTAAAATTCAACACATACTACAAACTATTTGAACCATTTTTGTGATATTGAAAATAGGCTTTACACTAAAATCGGTATTCCAAACTTGAATTTTTTTTCATGGAAAACCGTTTTCTCTAAAACACATGTAAATACAAAAACATGATATTGAAACAAGTTTGAAGCATATTGTATATGGATAGAATCCTACATTAAGATATATATATCTATATTCTTGACATGAAATTCAAAATCAGTTAAATCAAAAAATCAAAACGAATGGACTTGAAACTTGTGTGTGTATGTGAACTTGAGCATATCAACACTATCTAATCTTTACAAAAGATCTAAACATATCTAAACTAAACACAAACTAAAGTCTTCTTGTCTCCAAGCCTACTCGATTCAAACACGATCCACCGAGCTTGACTCCTACCGAGTGCTAAATGCGATCTTGATATCCGAGCTCTTGAATCAACATGTGAAAGCTCTAAAACTCTTTTGTTGAAGCTAATCACCTACTAATATCTTCATCAAATATCCAAAACTAAATATCACAAGATTATTAGTAAACTATAACAACATGAGTTAATCATCATCAAAACTAGAGTGAAGGGCCTCTGGGCCAACAATCTCTCCCTTTTTGATGATGACAAAACTCATGGAGTTATATATGCATGGATTAAAGTTAAGCTTCATAGAAGCTCTCCCTTAACTCATGCATAGCACAAAGATAAAGATATGTAATGAATGCTCAACACAAACATGAATAAGTGAAGAATGCAAGAATGCTTCTCCCCTTTTGCATAAACAAAAACATATATGCTCGATACCAATTGTAAAAATAAACATGCATATATGATATCAATTGTAAGTAATCATGCATAAAAAATTCAAAGTCATTCTCCCCCTTTTTCTAAACATGCATATAAACTCAAAATTATTCTCCTAATTTCTCTTCCCCTTTTTGTCAATCATCAACAAATGGGTAAAATAAATCAAACAATAAAGATATATATGCGATATATATTCATGAAGAGGAGAGACGTTAAGTTAACTCCCCTTACATACATGCATTTATAAGAAAAGAGATGACTAAATCCTAACCAAATAAAGCATAATATACAATGTATAAAAGGAGATGTGAAGCTTCTACTACACACGTGTACTACATACCAAAGAAAAGTCAATCACTTCAATATGAAATACACTCAATATAAATCTATATAAAGAGAAGATGTTAAGCTTCCCTTGCACATAAGCAATACAAATCAAAACATTATGATACCAATTGAAAACTATATCAATTTATGATGAAGGTATACATCGAAACATCATGATATCAATTTATGATATCAATTGAAAATAAACAAAATATTTTGAAGATACTAATTGAAAGTAAACAAAAATTTTAAGATACTAAACGATACCAATGAAGATATCTTGATACCAATTTAAAAAAATCTTGTAAATTTTAATATCAATAGAAAATGATACATAGTACGTTTTTGATATCAATTGAAAGATATATATATATATAGGAAATCTTGATATCAATTGAAAATAACAATCAATTTCAAAGTAACTTGATACAAAAAAAAATGTCTTGAAAATTTTTGATACCAATTGAAAGTGAAAACCAAATTGATTTAGGTAAGCATAACTCAAATCAATATAGATACCAATTTAAAATGAAACATGATACCAATATTAAAAATGTTAGCATATATCAAAACAAAGTATTTTTCATCAGAAAGAATGGGAGTAAGATATCAATTGAAAATAAAATCGATTGAAAGATATCAATTGAAAGATAAAACATGAATTTTCTCCCCCTTTATGAAATACCAACAAAAATAATGCACAAGCTTGTATAAGATACCAATTGAAAAATAATTGACATTAAGGAGTAAAATAAGCTTAGCATAAACATAATTTATACTTTAAGATGTAAAGATTTGAGTAAGCACAATCAAATCACATATATGTATGAAAATGTAAATACCAATCGAAATTGATATTATTTGAAATGTGAAGCACACATATATAGAAAACATATGAGTATACAAGATAAATATCAATTATGATACCAATCGAAAATACAATGAGGATCAAATGTATAACTCATAATTACCTCCCTTTCATGCACATTTTAAAAAGATTTTTAATTTGAGCTTACAAGGCATGGTCGCCCATCCGTCCGCCCTTGGATGGTGGGGTTTTCAAAAATAGGATTTGAAAATAGTTTAACATGTTTGAAAACTCTACCAATTGAAGAATAATGACTAGTTTAAAGAGAATATTTGAAAACTAGTGCGAAATCCTTCAAGTAAGGAATAAAACATGAATATTTTTCATGAAAAATATGTAAGTCACACGATCATCGACACTCAAGGTCTATAAAGCACATATATGCTCATGAAATAGAAATCATGAGTAAATAAAAATAATGTGAGTGTAAGAATCATGTAATCAAAAAATCATGGGAATAGGCAATTAAACTCAATATAAAATTCCTTAATAAACATGAAAATCATGAAGATTTAATTTTCACAAAATAATACTAACTCCAAGGCATATGTATGTTTTGTCTAAATCTAAAGGTATATATACACATCCCTAAACACAAATGAATTCATAATAAAAATTTGCATGAAAAACAAATGACTCAAGGGTATACGTATATATCTAAAGTTTTAAACAAAATTAACATATACATGAAGCTAAACATATGAAAACGTGTACAAAATGGGGAATACAAGTCAAAATGCACGAATCATTAAAACTAGGCTATACTAGTACATCTAATAGATACAAATGAGCAATTAGGCACAAACATATAAGAATCAATTGTGGCTCATTAGTTGTGCAAGTATATACAAAAGTTTTAATGAAAAATATATCTAAACATGTAATCAAAGCATGAAGCATGAAGCATAAAACAAAATATAAACCAATATGATCATTAGGCTAAATGCACATGTTTAGAGCTATGATATACACAATAGTTAGACTAAGGTGAGAACACAAAAGTAATAATCCATATAAATATGGGTGTATCTCAAATACTATACATGTATGTCATAGGTCTAATTTTCATGGTATATAGCATAATGAGCATTAAAACATGACATGCTAAAAATCAATAAATGAAAGTATGTAAACAAAATAAGGAGTAAGAGATAGTTACCAAAACCAGAGGGCTCATCTCTATACCTCCAAATTATGGTGGTCCTCCCACCAAACTCCCCTTGAAAGTGATGCATCCAAAATTATCACCGTTTAGTTAAGAACGCATTCACCTCAAGGCACCAATGCATCTCACGTCATGTGAGAGCCCACACCTACATCAAATAAAATAGGAGTGGATTTTGATACCTATACTTTATTGGGTCCATGGGGATTAGCACCTTTCCTAACCCAAATAAATCTATTTGCAAAATTTGAATCATTAATTCTATCAAAATAAAATTTTGCAAGGTGGCCCTTACGTCCACAATATGTACAAGTGTACACATAAGCATACTTTGAATCATGTGTGTAAGCATGATGTGCATGCGTATGCCGTGTATGGTATGCATGCATAGGTGGAGTATGTTTTTTTTGAAACATTGATTCCAAACATGTGCGGTTCATGGCACATTGGCTCAAAGTGGAGCCCAAACAATCAACACTCTTCTTTAACATACATATATCATTTTCAATAGTGGAAGAAGAGGTGGAGCATGCAATAGGTATACTAGAAGGTGAGGCTACATTAGCATGGCAAACATGTGAAGATAAATCATTTTTCAAAGATTTATTTTCATTAGAAATTAAATCCAATTCCTTTGAAATAGAAATAATTTTGTTTTTCAAAGATTCATTCTCTTTTAAAACAAAAATAAGTTTTGAAGATAGAACTTCATTTTTCTTCAAAACTTCATCACAATTATTTTTACCTTTTAAGATTTTATTTTCATTTAAGGCAAGATCAAGTTGGGATTTCAATGAGTCCCTTTCATTTGAAATCTCATCTCTTTCTTGAAAAATCATGTTAAGTTTAGAAAACAAATCCTTATTCTCTTCTTTTAGTTTAAAACTTTTCTTTTTCAAGAGTTGGTATTTTTCTAATAGGTTCTCACAAACAATAGATAGTTCTTCATTTAAAGCATTGGCATCAACATAATCATCACCGGAAGACTAGCACTATCATCTAGTTGAGTTTCTGAATTTACCTCAAGAGAGTCGTTCCCTTGGACCATGTAGCAAGCTTGTTCGGATTCATCCTCACTAGATTTCTTCTCCACAATGTTTGGCGTTTGAAGCTCTGGAGAGGTTAAAGTGTTCCATACTGCAAAGGTGGAATCACAATGAGAAACCATAGAAAGATAATCTTTACTTAGAGTGCTCCTAAGTGCCTCAAGAGCTTGTGCATTGGCCTCTATATGCTTACTATTACCAAAATAAGATTTCTTGGTAGCGGCAAGGTGAACATGCATTCCTAGGGTTTTTAGGTACATACTCATCTTAAACTTCCACATATCGATGTTAGAAACATCAAACATGGTAGGGGCAAGGTAATCCATGAGTGTGTGTAAACAAGTATGTGTGAAAATGCAAGTAACTAGATTAGCTAACCAAGATCTCACTCCTATGTGGTTAAACCTAATATCAGGAGCGTAGGCTCTGATACCAATTGAAAGTACACCTAGAGGGGTGAATAGGTGTATGGCTAATCTAATGACAAATGATGCGGAATTAAAAATAAAATGCAACACACTTAGTGTAATCAAAGAGTGTAGCCGAATTCTCGGTGAAGGGCTCTGGACTATCTCCTCTAAATTCCTCTAAATAAGAGTTGAGGTGCTATATGAAGCTCTCTTGGTTGAACACAAGTATGAGCACACACAAGCAATACCAAGCATATAAGAATGATATGAACAATATGAAATAATATAAGGCACAATATAAGAGAGAGAGAGAGTTTAGAGAAAGTAGATCAATCGCAAACAACAAGATATGTTTTGAGGTTTGAGCCACTGCTCTACGTCCCCGCCTTCACACAGAAGGATTTTCACTATATCGTCCACACAGAACTTCCCACACAGGGAACCTCCACTGAGGATTTGGGTAATACAATTTTGGAGTACACAACTCCTCTCTCAACCAACAACAACCTCTACACTAGAGGCAAGGCACAACACAAATCACCTCTACACTTAGGGGGATGGGCACTTAGCCAAACAATGATCACCTCTCACTAGAGGGATACTCACTAGAGGGATAGGCACAAAACCAAACCAACCACAATCACCTTTACACTTAGAGGGATAGGCACTTAGCTAAACAACAATCAACCTCACAATAGAGGGATAAGGCTCAAAGCCAATACAACAACCACAATCACCTCTACACTTAGAGGGATACCAACACAACCTCCACACTCACCTCTACACAAGAGGGAACTCAAATAAAAGAAGGTTTACAACTCTTTGTGGTATCAACACCACAAACCAATTTTTTCACAAAACTAATAGATAGGATAGACGATGGCTGAAGTGTGAGAAAATAAAGAGTAAGAAAAACAATTCACAAAGAAAAACTCTTGGGAAAACTTCTAGGATAGCTATAAAAATAAAGATCAAAAATTAATTCCCAATGACTCTATTTTTCTTTGATTTTCCAACCCTTTAAAAACAAATAAAAGATTAAATCTTTTAGCACAAAAACTCTTTTAGAAACTTGCTGAAAGATAAAAAAATTTTGCTCTTGAAATTCTTGGTGAAATCAGCCAAGGAGGGGGCTATTTATAACCCACCAAGAAATCTGTCCGTTGGCAGTAGGAAAGGTCAGAAATGACCTTTCGGTCGACCAGCCAACGGTCATTTTTATGATCGTTGAGCCACTGGTCGACCGCCCGGTCGACCGGGACTGGATACAGAGAGCAACAGCTCTCTGCCGGTCGACCGGGGCCATTTTCAGAGAGCAGAGCTCACTGGACGGTCAACCGCCCGATCGACCAGCCCACCAACCCAAGCTGTCGTGCACGTTGATCGACCGGACCGGTCGACTGACTTCTGCAGCAGTCGACCTCCGGTCGACCGGCAGAAGGCCAGTTCCAGCTTTTATAGGGATTAAAAACTTAGCTTTTTACCTTCTAAAAAATCCTATAAAATACACATAAATTCCACAAAAATAAGTTCTTTAATGATCTTTGAAATACAAATATGTGTGATTAAAATTCAACACATACTACAAACTATTTGAACCATTTTTGTGATATTGAAAATAGGCTTTAAACTAAAATCGGTATTTTCTAAACTTGGATTTTTGACATGGAAAACCGTTTTTTTCCAAACTCATGTAAATACAAAAACATGATATTGAAACAAGTTTGAAGCATATTGTATATAGATAGAATCCAATATACATTAAGATATATATCTATGTTTTTGACATAAAATCCAAAATCGGTTAAACCGAAAAATCAAAACGAATAGACTTGAAACTTGTGTATGTATGTGAACTTAAGCATATCAACACTATTTAATCTTTACACAAGATCTAAGCATATCTAAACTAAACACAAACCGAATTCTTCTTATCTCCAAGCCGACTCGATCCAAACACGATCCACCGAGCTTGACTCCAACCGAGTGCTAGATGCGATTTTGACGTCCGAGCTCTTGAATCAACATGTGAAAGCTCCAAAACTCCTTTGTTAAAGCTAATCACTTACTAATATCTTGGTCAAATATCTGAAACTAAATTTCACAAGATTATTAGTAAACTATAACTACATGAGTTAATCATCATCAAAATTAGAGTGAAGGGCCTGTGGGCCAACAACATGCATATGCATGTTTGTCGGCCAACCGACCGGTCGACCACCAAACCTTGGGTGCTCTCTGATTTGGTTTGTGATCGACCGACTGCAGTGCTAGAACTTTCCCTACTCTCTGTTTATTGCTCGATCGACCAATCGGTCGATCGACAGGTAATGACTATTTTTTGGACTGACCTGCCGGTCGACCGTTGACCCATCTCTGCTACAATAACGACTAGTTTTTGAATTTATTTGTTTTCTAACCTTTCCCACCAGGTATATTTTCTATTTTAGGATCTAATCACTTATCTTGAGCCTAGATTTCTCCTCTAGTGATATTTACCTATTGCCTATATATATGTGGGTCATTTATAGAGGATTTAATAACAGTTTTTAATCAAGAGACAACAAGTTTTTCAAGAGAAATCAAGTTTTTGTTTTCAAGTTTCAAGAGCTCTCAATTCCAAATTAATCTCTACAAGTTTTAAGCTCTCAAGTTTATTTTTTCAACTGAATTTTCTCTTACACAAACTTATTGAACTTCACTTCTCCATTCTATACTTTAGGAAGTTGTAAAGAGTGAGTTATGATCTTTGTGGTCATTAAGAGCTTGTAAACTTCATTGACATTGTGCTACCTCTTATGTAGAGAATTGAAATTTAGAGTTGTAACTTCGGGTCTTGTGTAGACCATTGTTATGATTTTTTTGTGAAAATCCTAAGTGGATAGTGAAAATCCTTCACGCGGTGAAGCCGGGGACGTAGAGCGAGTTGCTCGAACCTCAAAATAATTTCTGTGTTTGCGATTGTCATTTCTCTCACTCTTTCTCATACTTTATTGCTCATAATTGTTTTATTGTTTTCATTATTTTTATTCTTCTTTCTCTATATTGCTTGCATTAGTCAAACTTGTCGGTTTTTCTCATTCAAGAAAGAAGGTAATTGTGCACCTCAACTCTTATTCAAGAGGAATTAAGAAGAAAAGTTTTGGATTTCTTAATTGGGAATCCGGCTTCACTTTTTATTTTTGAGTTGGCCATTTTTATTATTGCTTTAATTATTGTATTTTTGCATTAGATTAGCATCTCACCTATTCACCCCCTCTAGGTGACTGTCAATTGATATCAGAGCTTAGACTCTAGTTTTTGGGTTTAACTATCTTAGAGAGATCCTCCTTTGATGATCATCCATTTACATCATTTATTTGCTTCACACACTAGTATCTATAGCCGAGGTATTAAAACTCCAACCAAGTTTTATGGCCTTAACTTTTTCATATATGAAAGTTAAGATGACCGTATTTTTGCAATATCTAGGAAGACAGGTTGCAAAGGTGATGACCAAACCATTTAGTATCCCCGATTGTGATGAGGATACTTGGTCCGATGTTTCCATAAAGAAATTTGATGCTAATACTAAGGCACACTATGCCTTGCTTTAAGCTTTGAATGATGATGATATCTCTAGAGTAATACATTACAAATTCATCTATGAGATTTGGTCACATTTGATTGTCACACTTGAGGGAACATCACAATTCAAGGAGCCATAATAAATCTCTTGCATTCCCGATATGAAAATCTTAGTGTGAATGAGAATGAATCAATTGATAATATGATTACTAAAATTATAAATGGTCTTATTTTTTTTAGGTGATAAGATTTGATAATGACCAAAAGGTGGGGAAGATCATTCGGGCTCTTCCATCATCTTGGGAAGTCAAGTCTACTACTTTGAAAGAGCTCAATTATAAGGAGGAGATGGAGCTCGTTGGTCTTATTGAAAACCTAAAAACCCAGGAAAAGGAGAGAAAAGCTGGAGAAAAGAAGGTACCTTAAAAGAAGAACAGTTGCCTTCAAGTCTACTCCACTCATCTCCTACGAAGATGAAGATGACCAAGAGATTGATGAAGACTTGTCCCTCCTCATGAAGAATATGAGGAGAATGTATAACAAGGCTAAGTTCAACAACCCTAGAAGATGGTAGGGGAAGGAGGAAAAAAAGATCGTTTGCTACCATTGTAGAAAGCCTGGACACATTGTTGCCATTGCCCAGAGACAAAAAGCAAACTCACTACCTCTAAGAAGTCTACAAGAAGAAGGCCTTGAAAGTTACTTGGGATTCGGAGAGTGAATCTGAGGAAGAGGTGAACACGTTGATCCGGGAAAACTGCGCACAAAAAGTAATGTTTTGAAAAGTGTGTGTGTTTTGGCTTCCTTGATACTTCCATTATAGCATAGAGGCTAAACGGGTCGAATCCACAGGGACGGAAAGTGATAGAAGCTTTACCGGTCAATTCACGTGTGTGTTAAGTGTTCTTCAATATGTTAAAGAATAAAAAGAAAATAAAGAATAGAAAGAGAAGGATACAATGAAAACAAAGAAGAGAAAAACAAATAAAAGAATGTATTTGTGATTTTTGTAATTATTTCTAAAACAGAATAAAAAGGAAAGAAAACTCATGGCTACTAACTACTAATGGCTCCACTAATATGCTAACATCTTAGTAATAGTTGCCTCACATGTATCATTGGCCTTCACTGGTCCTTGGTTCAAGAGCTTTACTGGCTCATAAGATCACTTTCACATCCTAACTCAACAAACAAATGCAAGTTACACTTAAGCCATCAAAACTAACTAGAGCAAGCATGGAATAAAGTAACGGTAACTTGCTAGAGAGTTAGATGATAGAGTATTAGAATCCATCATCTTGAGCCATCAATGACTCTTGCAAGAGTAAGGCCAAGTAGAGGCTATTAGATTCATATGAATTATCAAGTAAGGAGTTAGCAAGTTAGTAGTTAGTTGTCATGAGAGAAAATTATCTAAACATGTAAAAGGAGTTAGAGAGAAGAAAACAAGTGGAGATAAAGAGAGAACTTTTCATAGAGTGTCACCCTCCATTACAAGCACTCTTTCTTTCATCCTAAGTACTACTCTCTTCCCTATTACATGATCTATAAGAAATGAAAAAAACAAAAGGGGAAGAAGAAGAACAACTAACCTAAACTAAAAAAAAACTATCCTAAAACTTACCCTAAAAACTATCTAATCTGGCCAACCTAGGGTATTTATAGGCAAAGGGGGGCACCAGGGAGGCATCACAAGGCCACGAGTCGAAACTCGACACGTGGCCCTACTAGATGGCTGCGGAAACGCGATTTTTGTCGCATTTTCGCGTTCCTTCTGGGGCCGCATGCCGCACCAGTGGGTGCAGACTATTGACTTGTCTCTTTACTGGTTTTTGCTGCTGGTTTCGGATTTCTGCAACCTGTTTTATCAGATCTAGTTTCCAAAGTCAATGGCTATATTTGTAGACTTTAAATCACCAAATAATGAGATTTTTGGGCTTCTTCTTCATTTCACACTATGGACCTAGGAACATACAAGAGAGGTGTTATTAACAGAATTTAATATTGAATTAATGTGAAGATATAGCATGAAATAATTTTGGAGACTAATCATGTGGCAAACATGTGTTTCGTGGCTAATAATAACACACCTGAGGTAACTCCCAAAACTACTCTTGATGATTGTGAGTTACTAATGGATGAATTGGTGAACCTTTTGAAGAACTTTTCAACAATTATGATTTTATTAAAAAGAAGTATCTATAAATGAAGAAAGAAAATGAAGTTCTACAAAATCAATTGATTGTTATTTTCAAAGAAAAAGAATTTTTATCTTCTTCTATACAAAAGACTCAAAATGATTTTGAGGCATATAAGATTTCTTGCAAAGCCAATTTTCATGCAGAGTTTTTCATGATGAAGAATAAGATTAACACTTTGAACAATATTTTAAAAAAAATGTGAGTTTGACAAAGTTAGGTTAGAAGCAATGTTTTCGAAGAGGCAAACTCAAAGAAAACTATCTACACATGTTTCACACACATAAGAACAACCATATGCTCATCACACTCCACATGCACACAATGCACATCATGCTTTTATGTATGCTAGGGTGTACTCAGTCATCTATTATGAAAGGTTACTTAGTTAAGTTTTTCTATGATAAGTGAATGCTTCAAATAGTCATTTTTAGGTTTGAAAAACTAACATTTTAGGACACAAGAAATTTAGGGACCAAAGTTAACATCTATTTAAAATGATTTAGGTACGCACCAAGGCTCCAAGACGTAAGGAGCGGTGGTATCTTGATAGTGATTGCTTAAAACATATGACATGAGACCTCAATAATTTTATAACTCTATCAAGGTACAATGAAGGTGGCACCGTCATTCCAAAAGTAAAATCATTGGTATAGATAATAACAAGATTGCCTCATCTCCTTTAATTGAGAATGTTATTTTAGTAGATGACCTCAAATATAATCTTTTAAGCATTGGTCAATTATGTGATAAATGCTTAAGGGTTATTTTTGGTGATTCTATTTGTGATGTTTAGATAAGAAAATAAATTCTTATCTGCTTTCAGTTTTTGTGAAAACAATATTTAAACTATTGCTATGATGAATTTATAATGGAATGCTACTTATTTAAATGCTTTTAATGAAAATTCTTGGTTATGACATAGAAGGTTAGGTCATGTCTCTTTGATCATCTATCCCATATTATCTCTAAGGAAGCGGTGAAAGGTATTTCAAGTTTGAAATTTGAAAAGGATCACATTAGTGATGCATGCCAACTTGAAAAAAAATTACCAAGTCCACTTTCAAATCCATCAAGAATATCATGACATCACGACCTTTAGAATTAATACATATAGATTTGTTTGCTTTAATTAAAACTAAAAGTCTTAGTGAAAATAATTTTATTTTCATTCTAGTTGATTTTTCAAGATTTATATTGGTTTTCTTTTTGAAGCATAAAGATGATACTTTTTCGAACTTTTATATTTTAGAAAAGGGTTGAAAAAAGAAAAAAAATTCTGATTTTACGCATTAAAAGTGATAGAGGTGGTGAGTTTATCAACCATTCTTTTATCACTTATTGTTAAGAAAATGAAATCAAACATGAGCTCTCATGTTTTAGAACCTCAAAACAAAATGGGGTCATCGAAAGAAAGAATCATACTCTTCAAGAGACATCTAGGACCATGATTAGTGAACACAGGCTCCCTCAATATCTATGGACTGAGGCCATTAAACATTTCATGTTACATATCAAATAGAGTTTACTTTTGCAAAAGTTCTAGCAAAACTCTTTTTGAGATTTATTAATTGAGAAAACCAAATATTTCATTTTCAAAGTATTTGGATTTAAATGTTTTGTTTTGAATACAAAAGGTTATTTAGGAAAGTATGATCCAAAATCTTTTAAAGATATTTTCGTTGGTTATTCAAATACAAGTAAGACTTATAGAGTCTTCAATAGGTCAACTTTGACTATTGAAGAGTCTATGCATGTGAAGTTTGAGGAATCTAACAATCTTGTGAAGAATGTTGTAGATTATGAGATTAATTACTTAGGTGAAGACATTGAGAAGATGTTCATGAAAGACTCATTGATGTAAGAAGAAAAAGACAAGCTAAAAGATGATGAAAATGGTGAAATCTAAAAAGTTGAAATGAAGCCAACTCAATCACTTCCGAAGAATTGGAGATATACTACAAGTCATCCCAAAAATCTCATCTTAGTTGATGTATCCAAAGGGGTAACCACTTGATCCAAACTTTATGATATTTGTGGTCATTTTGCTTTCATTTCACACATAGAACCCAAGAATTTTCTTGAGGCCGAGGGCGACTCATATTGGTACTTGCAATATAAGATGAGCTTAAACAATTTGAACGTAACCAGGTTTGATATCTTGTTCCTAAGCCCATAATAGACCAACCATTGGTACTAAATGGATCTTTAGAAACAAGTTGGATGGGTCGGGTAATATAATTAGGAATAAAGCTAGGTTAGTGGTGCAAGGTTATATTCAAGTCGAGGGGATCGATTTGATAAAACTTTTGCACCCGTAACTTGACTTGAAGCCATATAGATGACCCCTTACTTTTGCCTCATGTAAAATTTCAATATTTCAAAGAATGTCAAAAGTGCTTTTCTAAATGGTTTTATGAGTAGGAAGTGTATGTTGAATAACCCCCCGGGTTTTTGATTCTACACATTCCGTTTAAATTTTTAAAGCAGAAAAAGCTTTGTATGGTTTGAAACAAGCTCCTGGAGATTGGTAAGAAAGACTTCATATTTTTCTTGTGAACAAGGATTTTTTTAAGGGCAAAGTGGATATCACTTTGTTTACTAAGCATGTTGATGATGATAGTTTGATTATACAAATCTATGTTGATGATATCATCTTTGGATCTGCTAAAGAAAAGCTATATAAAGATTTTGAATTATGCATGAAGGAAGAGTTTGAAATGAGCATAATGGGAGAGCTCAACTATTTTCTTAGACTCCAAATCAAGTAAAGGAGCGATGAGATATTCATCAATCAAGTCAAGTACACAAAAGAACTAATCAAGAAATTTGGGCTAGAAGGTGCAAAGATTAGCAAGACTCTGAGGCCACTATAACCACTCTTGATAAGGATGAATAAGGTAAAAATATTAACATTAAACTCATATAGAATAATTGATAGTTTGCTTTACTTGATGGCAAGCAGGCGAGATATCATGTTTAGTGTTTGTGTATGTGTTAGATTTCAATCTTGTCCTAAAGAGTCTCATTTGATTGTGGTAAAATGCATTATTAAATATCTTAAGGACACTATTAGTATGTGCTTGTAGTATCCGAAGACCTAACAATTTTCAATGATGAACTATTCGGATGCCGAGTATGTCGGTTGTAAAGTGGATAGGAAGAGCACTAGTGGAACTTATTAATTTTTAGAAAATTGTCTTATTTCGTGGTCTTCTAAGAAATAAAATTTCATGATAATACTAGTATTATTTGTTGGCCCAAAGGCCCATTGCTCTACTTTTGATGATGATTAACTCATGTATTTATAGTATTAATGATCTTGTGTTTAATTAGTCTCAGATATTTGATCAAGATCTTAGTTGGTGTTTAGCTTCAACAAAGAATTTAAAGTCAAGTTTTGGAGCTAGCACATATTGATTCAAGAGCTCGCGCATCAAGATTGCATCAAGTACTCAAGAGGAGTTTAGCTCATTGGATCAAGGTTTGGACCAAGTCAAAAAGGAGAAGAAGATTTATAAAGAGAAGATTTTCAAGAAGACTTGTGTCATGTTTGTAAGCGTCAAGATTTTATTTTTAAATAAAATGTATAGGATAGATTAGTTGGTGGATTGCTCAAGTTTATATACACTCACACACAAGATTTATATGTGTTTTCATAAAAGAGTTTTCGTTTTGAAAAATACCGGTTTGATTTTTAAGCTTCAAAATATACATGTGTTTTATCAAAACTTATTTTAGAGATTATTATCAAAAATATAGATATTTCATCATATATGTGTAGTGGATCATATTCATACACACTAAGCTTCAAAAGTGTTTAGAATATATTGTTTTTGTATTTAGAAAAGTTTTGAAAAAATCGTTCTTGAAAAATAAAGGTTTTTGTTTAAGGCAAAATTTCTATATTACAAAAATAGTTCAAAATGTTTGTAATATGTTTTAATTTTTAATCAAACATGTTTGTATATCAAAGTATATCAATGAACTTATTTTTGTAGAATTTATGAGAATTTATGGGATTTTATTGAAGATAAAAAGAGCAAATTTTAATATTTAAAAAACCTGTATTCTGGCCTTCTGTCGGTCGACTGCACGATCGACCGAGCCAGAGGTCGGTCAACCGGACGGTCAATCGATGTGCACAAAAGTGCACAGCCCTGCTTGGCTGGAGGACCGGTCGACCGACCCGATCGACCCCCAAAGAGTTCTGCTATCTGGATCTGGCCCCGATCGACCGGGCGGTCGACCGACAGAGAGCTTCTGCTCTCTGTATCCAGGCCTCGGTCGATCAGCCGATTGACCGATGGCACAACGGTCAGAAATCTAACCGTTGACCGGTCGACCGACAGCAGGAAATCCTTCTGAGTTGCCTCCAACGGCCATATTTTGGGAGCCTATAATTTAGGGTTCTCTTGGACTGTTTTAAACAAGATTTGAAGTGGGTTTTCAAGGTAGTTTTTCCTACCTTTCTAAGTGTTTATCTCCACTTGTTTTAGAGCCAAATACTTCCATATCAAAAGGATAGTTTTTCAATAGTGTTTTGAAAAAGAGATTTCTTGAGTTTTTTACCACAAATTTTATCCAAGTTTTTCTCACACATATTTGAGCTATCCATTGCTACATCAATCCTATAGGGATCTTTATTGTGAGAGAATTTTTATGTGATCAAAGTGTTGAGATCACCAAAGTGTTTCATCTTTGTATTTGAGGAGGCGAACTTGCGAGTTCGTGTTGTTTTGAGTTCTTGTGGGAGCTCGGTGTAGATGTGCGGCCTCGGCAAGCTAGTGTGCTTGCGTGTGTAGTTCTTGCAAGAACAAGAGAGGGACTAGTGAGTCCAAGGAGTTCTAGTGTGAACTCGTTGTAGGTGTTGCGGCACCGAGTGATCCGGTGGGATCGATTCTAGTGGAAATCCTTCATAGTGTTGAAGGCGGGGACGTAGAGCGAAGGTGCTCGAACTTCGAAACAAATCCTTGTGTTTGCGATTGCTCTCTCTCTCTCTATCTCTCACTTGTGCTTATATATTGCATGCTCTTATTGTTCATATTCATTACTTACTTGATATACTTGTGCTTAAATTGTTATATGCTTGGGATTGTTTGCTCACATTTGTATTCAACCAAGAGAGCCATAGCAGCACCTCAATTATCTAGAGGAATCTTGAGGAGATAGTCCATAGCCCTTCACCGAGAATTCGGCTACACTCTTGTATTATACTTGGTGTGTTTAGCATAATAGATTTTAGTTTGCATAAATAGTTTTAATTCCGCATTAATTTATCATTAGATTAGCTAGTCACCTATTCACCCCCTAGATGATTTCAATTGGTATCAGAGCTTGGTGCTCTTGATTTGGGTCTAACAATCTAGAGTAAAAGATTCTCATTTTTAGCTAATCACAATATTTATACACACACATGGATTTCATGTCACCTCCCATTTTTAATATTCTTTACATCTAAACTTGAAAAGTTAAGATGTCAATGTACCTCAAAGTCCTAGGTGTTCATGTTTATTTTGCCACTATTAAAGATTCTTATTGTTTAAATGGCAAACATCTATAGGCTAATGCAAAAGCCATCCATGCTTTAAAGTCAACCCTAAATGATGAATATTGATCTAGGATTTCTAACTTTGATTCAGATTTTGTAGTATAAAACACTTTAGTCTCCCTTGGCGATCAAGAGCAATACTATGCGGGGAGCGACTCGGTTGATAGAAGTAATGCTTCCAACTTGTGCTACATGGTCTAAGGGGATAACCCCCTTGAGGTAAACTCTGAATCCGAGCTTGATGAGGATATTAACATGTCATATGATGATCTTACTTCATTTTGTCAACAACTTCTTGAAAATAATGATTTGCTTAAAAAGGACCATAAAAGATTGAAAAATAAATATGAGTCCATTCAAAAGAAAAGATTCTTTTTAAAATGAATTGGAAAACATTTCTAAAGATAATGAATATTTGAAAAAGGAGAATATTTTCTTATTTTCTAAATTAAATGATCTTTGTAAAGAAAATAATTCTTTGAAAAATAAAATTAACTTGGTTGAAAAAGAAAAGGAAATTGCTTTAGAAGAAAATAACTCTTTGAAAAGAAAAATTGTTTCAAAAGAAAAAGAAAATATTTCTAAAAAGAAAAAGGTTGTTGATTCTCATACTTGCCATGCTCTTCATGCTACCATTGACAAAAATGAGATTCAATTTTTGAAAAATAGAATAAATTGCTTGAGCTCAACTATGAGCAATTGTGCATTCAATCATAATAGATTGAAAATCTTGTTTCAAAAGAAACAAGCTCCAGATGTTCATGCACATCACCCACGACACACATATGCACACTTTGGACATCATGATCACACTCATTCTCATGTGCATGCTAGAGTGTACAAATGTACACATTGCAGTCCAAAGGCCACTTAGCAAAGTTTTGTTATGATAAGATAAATTCTATAAATTTTGCTAATAAAAATGTTTGGGTTCCGAATAATACTAACTCCCGTGGACCCAGAAGAAAATGGGTACCAAAATCACCACCTCTTGTGTTTGATATAGGTGTGGGCTCTCACATGACGTCAGAGAAGTGGTGCCTTGGTGGTGGTGGATGCAAGAGCTAGATGGACATCCCTATTAATGCATCGCTATCAAGGAAGTTTGGTGGGAGGACCACCTTATTTTGGAGACTTAGAAATCAGTGCACATGATTTGGTAACTATCTCTAAACTCCTATTTTAGTTTACATGCTTTTACATAGATAATATTCTTAGCATGTTTTGTTTTTGTGCTTCATGTGGTAAATACTTGTTTAGCTGTAACTTTCATTAAAACTTGTGTCTATACTTGTACAAGTAGTGAGAAATATTTAATTCTTATATGTTTGACCTTTATTACTCATTTGTACTCATTACATTTACCTGTATAACCTAGTTTTGATGATTCACTCATTTACACTTGTTTTTCCCTATTCTTATGCATGTTTTGCTTCATGCATATGTTATTCTTGTCTAAAACTAATAGATATACATGTATACCCTTGAGCCTCTTGCCTTCATGCAAATTATATTTTAGACTCTTTGTGTTTAGGATATATATGTATATTTTTAGTTTTGGATAAAACATACATATACCTTTGAAGTTTGATTTTAATGAAAAATACATTTTTATGCTTTTGATAAAAGACATTCATGTTTATTTTGAGCTCTATGATCATTTTCATGAAAATGCTATTTACATGATTCTTATGCGCTCACACTTCATTTATTTATTCATGACATTGTTTTCATAAGAATTTTAAGCTTTATAGACTTCGAGTGTCATCTCTTGTGTTTTTAGCATGCTTCATGAGATATATATGATTTGGTTTCTTATTTGAAAGATTTTTAACTAGTTTTTCAAAAATTACTTTAACTAGTTATTTATTCTTCATTTGGTAGTGTTTTCAAAATATAACTATTTTCAAATCTTATTTTTGAAAACTTCTACCCTTTAAGGGCAGTTGGATGGGCGACCATGCCTTGTATGCTCTATTTGAAAATCTTTTAACATGTGCATGAATAGGGTGGATAGGTATGAGTTATACATATTTTCTTCATGGAATTCTATTTTTTTGTATACTCGTATTTGTTTCTATATATGTATGTTTCAAAATCTCAAATAATATCAATTTCAATTGGTATTTTTTTTTCATACATATATATATATATGTTTTGATTGTGCTTGATTTACAATATCCATTACATGTTTAAAGCACAAACTATGCTTATGCTAAGCTTGACTTAAAATTAAAAATAAATTGGTATCTTTATAAGCTTATGCATTGTTTCCAATTCGTGTTTCAATTGACATTTTATTTGGTATCAAAATTTATAATAGATTTCAATTGGTATTTCAGTTAACATTTTATTTGGTATCAAAATTTACTATATATTTCAATTGGTATCAAATATACAAAATGGTTTACTTTCATTGGTATCTTAAAATTTTTGCTTATTTACAAATGGTATCTCAAAATTTGTTTTGTTGACTTAAGAGATTTCTAATTTTGTTTTAGGATGATTTCAATTTGTTTTAAAGTGATTTCAAAATTTTTTATATGAATTGCCTATATGCAAGGGGAGCTTAACATCTCTTCTATATATAGATTCATGTTGAGTGTATCTTATATTGGGGAGCTTGACATCTCTTCTTTATGTGGTAAACGTGTGCAGGGGGAGCTTAACATCTCTGCTTATACATTGTATATTATGCTTTATGTGAGTTAGGATTTTGTCATCCCTTCTTCATGTAATGCATGTATGTAGGGGAGCTAACTTATCGTCTTCTTCTTCATAAATGTATATCGCATATATATCTTTATTGTTGATTTATTTTTCACCCCTTTGTTGATGATTGACAAAAAGGGGGAGAATGATTTTGAGTTTATATATGCATATTTAGAAATTGAGTTTATGCATATATTGAGTTTATGCATATTCTATATTTTATGTTAATACAAAAAGGAGGAAAATGATTTTGAAAGTTTATACAAAAAGGGCGAGAAGGTTTTTGCGGAGAAGAATTTTTTATTTATGCATGTTTCTCTTACCTTGTTTATGCATATATATTTGTTTAGTTTTATGCACTTCATTGAATATCTATTTGTTTATTGTTATGCATAAGTTAAGGGGAAGCTTCTATGAAGCTTATATTTAATCCATGCATATATAACTCCATGAGTTTTGTCATCATCAAAAAGGGGGAGAACGTTGGCCCGAAATCCCATTGCTCTAGTTTTGATGATAATTAACTCATGTAGTTATAGTACTAATGATCTTGTGTTTAATTAGTCTCGGATATTTGATCAAGATCTTAGTTGGTGTTTAGCTTCAACAAAAGATTTAAAGTCAAGTATTGGAGCTAGCACATGTTGATTCAAGAGCTTGCGCATCAAGATTGCATCAAGTACTCAAGAGGAGTCTAACTCATTGGATCAAGGTTTCGACCAAGTCAAGAAGAAGAAGAAGATTTTCAAAGAGAAGATTTCGAAGAAGACTTGTGTCATGTTTGTAAGTGTCAAGATTTTATTTTTAGATAAAATATAAAGGATAGATTAGTTGATAGATTGCTCAAGTTTATATACACTCACACACAAGATTTATATGTGTTTTCATAAAAGAGTTTTCGTTTTGAAAAATACCGGTTTGGTTTTTAAGCTTCAAAATATACATGTGTTTTATCAAAATTTATTTTAGAGCTTATTGTCAAAAATATAGATATTTCATCATATATGTATAGTGGATCATATTCATACACACTAAGCTTCAAAAGTGTTTAGAATATCTTGTTTTTGTACTTGGAAACGTTTTTAAAAAATCGTTCTTGAAAAATACAGGTTTTCGTTTAAGACAAAACTTCTATATTACAAAAATAGTTCAAAATGTTTGTAATATGTTTTGATTTTTAATCAAACATGTTTGTATATCAAAGTATATCAATGAACTTATTTCTGTAGAATTTATGAGAATTTATGGGATTTTATTGAACATAAAAAGACCAAATTTTAATCCTTAAAAACCTGTGTTCTGGCCTTTTGCCGGTCGACCAGGCGGTCGATCGATGTGCACAAACGTGCACAATCTTATTTGGCTGAAGGGCCGGTCGACCGTCAAAGAGTTCTGCTCTCTGGATCTGGCCCCGATCGACCGGCAGAGAGCTTCTGCTCTCTGTATCCAGGCCTCGGTCAACCGGCCGGTCGACCGATGGCACAATGGTCAGAAATCTGACTGTTGGCCAGTCGACCGACAGTAGGGAATCCTGCTAAGTTGGCTTATAAATTGGGGTACCCTTGGACTGTTTTAAATAAGATTTGAAGTGGGTTTTCAAGCTAGTTTTTCCTACCTTTCTAAGTGTTTATCTCCACTTGTTTTAGAGCCAAATACTTTCATATCAAAAGGAGAGTTTTTTAAGAGTGTTTTGAAAAAGAAGATTTCTTGAGTTTTTCACCACAAATTCTATCCAAGTTTTTCTCACACATACTTGAGCTATCCAGTGCTACATCAATCCTATAGGGATCTTTGTTGTGAGAGAGTTTTTAGATGATCAAAGTGTTGAGATCACCAAAGTGTTTCATCTTTGTATTTGAGGAGGCGAACTTGCGGGTTCGTAATATTTTGAGTTCTTGTAGGAGCTCGGTGTAGAGGTGCGGCCTCGGAAAGCTAGTGTACTTGCATGTGTAGTTCTTGCGGGAACAAGAGAGGAACTAGTGAGTCCAAGGAGTTCTAGTGTGAACTCGTTGTAGGTGTTGCGGCACCGAGTGATCCGATGATATCGATTCTAGTGGAAATCCTTCATAGTGTTGAAGGCGAGGACGTGGAGAAAGGGTGCTCGAACCTCGAAACAAATCTCTCGTGTTTGCGATTGCTCTTTCTCTATCTCTCACTTGTGCTTATATCTTGCATGCTCTTATTATTCATATTCATTACTTGCTTGATATACTTGTGCTTAAATTGTTATATGCTTGGGATTGTTTGCTCACACTTGTATTCAACCAAGAGAGCCATAGCTGCACCTCATATATTATCTAGAGGAATCTTGAGGAGATAGTCCAGTGCCCTTCACCGGAAATTCGGCTACACTCTTGTATTATACTTAGTGTGTTTAGCTAATAGTTTTTAGTTTGCATAAATAGTTTTAATTCCGCATTTATTTATCATTAGATTAGCTAGTCACCTATTCACCCCCCTCTAGGTGATTTCACTATTCATATGATCAAGAATACAAATCAACTAGTAAAACTAAACATATAGAGATTCGATATCAATTTTTAGATTTCATTATGAGAAATGTGACATTGAAATTGATTATATTTATACTGATTTTCAATTAGTCAATAGCTTTAAAAAACCACTTGATTATAATAAATTCTTTCATATATGGTGAATTACGTGTTTGTATGATGGATAATGATTATTATGCTTAGAATTTATGTTTTATTACGAATTTACATTATTGGACTTTATTTTCAATTGGTATCATTTTAAAATTTTCAAGTGGTTTAATATTTTGATTTTTCAATTGGTGATCACATACTTTCAAAATTGATCTTCTCCAAATTTCAATTGGTATTCATTCCCTTTTTTATGCATGACAAAGGGGAGAAGTAGTTAAGTAGTGTTAAGGAAATAAATGAGAGATAGTTATTTTGAGTTATTTAAATTCATTCTCTTATTTTATGCAATATTGAGCTTGTCATTTTATTCTTTATTGGACACCTTTTTGGTGGATGAAGGAATGGATGGATGGATGACTATTTGTATTATTCTAAATTGTTAAAAAAAAATTTTATATGCATGCATATGACTTGATTATATTGAGAAATTTTTTTTAATCAGTTGAACTTGATTTCAAATAAGCATAATTTGAAGGTGAGCTTTTCAAGCTCTTCATATTATTTTTGATAAATAACTCATGTATTTTATCATCATAAAAAAGAGGAAGATTGTTGGCCCAAGGGTACAATCATCTGTTTTTGTTTTGATGATGACAAAACTCATGTAGTTATGACGTACTAATCAAGATCAAGACTGTTTAAGTTTTCAGGGTTCAAGAGTCGCGATTTAGCTTTATTCTTCCTTAAAAGAAAGGTGTTAAAGTACTCAAGTTGATTCAAACATGGGATTCAAGCTCAGACGATCAAAGAAAGGATTTTTTAAAAAGCCCACTTGAAGATTGGGTAGCCCTTGTAAGAATTTAGAATGTTCAAGTTTAGGTGTTGAATTGATGCTCAAGAATACATCATACATACAACATTTAACTTAATAAGTGTTTGACTTAATGCTTGAAATTTAATCCCTCCAAAGCACATGTAAGTCACGTGCATGAGTTAAACTAACATATGTTTAACATCATTAAGTCAAACGTTGAGTTAAAACTAAAGTAAGGGTGTTGGAAACTAGTTTCAACTTTAGATGGTATAAGTGTAACACATAATAATCCTGTAGTGGATTAAAACTGGCTTACCGTGAATTGAACCCATCACAAGCGTTTTGGGTGCTTCCTGGATGGTACATATCTACATACACATAAGAAAAGACACTTTTCAGGTTAAAAACACCGACATGGTGCTAGCCTAAGACCCTCGAGTGTGAAAATCAGTAGGTGGAATAGAAAGGAAAAACTGGCAGAGGATAACTATCGGGGTAGTAGATGGAGGTGCCGCACAGAGGATAACGGTGGGTGTGATAAAAAGGATCAAAAGAGGATAACTATCAGTGTGGTGGGTGGAAAGGTCACGCAGAGGATAACTGTAGGTGTTTGGTGCACTAGCAGAGAAAAACTGCCTGATGTGGTGGTGTGATGTGTGCTCTCAGAATTTGGGAAGTGATCCCCTTC
Organism: Agave tequilana; assembly: GCA_038442645.1. Taxonomy (NCBI): domain Eukaryota; kingdom Viridiplantae; phylum Streptophyta; class Magnoliopsida; order Asparagales; family Asparagaceae; genus Agave; species Agave tequilana. Next base: position 69,961 of record JAVJIF010013803.1, read on the forward strand.
TCATGGGAGAAGGATTGCATATACCTGATATGGATACTGGCGGGGAGGCGAAACTGGTGGACTGTGGTAACAGCGTAATTTGCACGTGTTGAATTTATTATGATGACTGCGATCACTGGCACTAGTTAATGGAATTGCATACCGAGGAATCTATCATCCATAATTGTCTGCGGTGAAAGAGACGTTACATGTTATGAATGTAGAGAGAGAAGGAATTGTATAAGTATCAGCGGAGATAATGGATGATCTGTTGTTGGAGCTTCAGATTTGGAGTCGAGACCTTCATGTAGGGGAGGATCTCAGAGCGAAGAAGACTGAGAGGAGGTAAGGACTTTGGAGGGATGAAGATCTCGGATTGGCGACATGCAGTTCTGAATTAGGAATATCTTCAAAACGGAGGGTAGCTCCGGGATGGTCAGGTGTGGCAGAGGTCCCAGGATGGACTCTGAGAGTTATGAATCTCTCAAGGAAAGCACTTGGTAGCTTAGACACATGTCGCCATCCTTATGCGGGTCAAATTTTGATCATTACAGATGCCCCCTGCTTCTCCACCTGTTAGAGTCTGTAGAAGGAAAGTCAGGAAAGCAAAGATACTCAGATGGATTATCAATGCCTTTAACACTCATTATGACACTTGCAGGCAGAGGAGTGTGGACGAATCTCTTTGGATCATTGCAGATCTTTTGAAATTAATTGTGGGTTGCACAACTAGCTACACGTTGTCACATCAGGCAGCTGGATCTCTCAAAGGTTGTGCCCTTTGTCTCTTTGAATTTTGGCGTCATTAAGACTGGGATTGTATGGTCTTATGTTTTGACAACGACGATTGCTCTTCTATTTTTTACTATTGATTGAAAATCTCAGTATATGGGCCAATTTTTCAATGATTGAAAATTTAAATTGGAGGCAGTTTGGCTTCTTATTCATCTATAAACAGAGAGATCTACGGGAGAAAATTATCTTTTCTGTCTTCTTCAAAAACCCTTGCTTCGAAACCCTAACTTATTCTTTTCTTGTTGTACCACCGTGTTTCTTTCATCAGATAGAGGAAGAAAAAAGAGAGGGAAGAGGATGAGGAAATAGTGACCAGGCTCTCTTCTAGTGAGTCTGGAAGGCGTGTTACATTAGTTGTCTTGAAGGGGCTGTTACTGCACATTAGTCATTGTGATAGGATACTGTTGCCGAAGGAGATGTGCAAGACGGACTGACGGGGCTTCAATTTATCCAACCCGAGGGATACTGGCTTTCCCCTTGTGGGTTGAGTTAAACGTTAAGATCTGGATATGCTATATTTCTTTTCAAAAATGTAAACACAGAGATGTAAAAGGATTTATATTACTCTTGTCAGATATAATCAAATAAATTTAAAGGAATGGTTTTCGAAATGAAAACATCTTTTGGAATAGAAATATATTTTGGAATGGAAATAGTTAAGGTTTAGATCTTGCTTAGTTTATTTTTATCATTGGTGATTATTCATTATTTTTGTGTTATTACTTGAATTTTTCCCATCTGATTTACAAATAATACCTTGCTATTTAAAAGTTTTGTCTAGTGTGTAGGTTACAATGAATAAGGCAAAAATAGAGAAAATGAGCTAAATAGGCCCATTTATGAGAATTTTTCAAAGTTTTCTTGAAGCCTAAGTTAAATAGCACTTGATTCTAGAAGTCCAGAGTAAGCCCGAATTTAAAACCTAATTTGCGAGGCTACATGGCAGAATAAGAACCTCAAAGCAATTTTGGAAGCTTCTCTCATCCAACGGAGTGCGTGGCCAAAAAATCAGAGTCAAAGGCCAAGATTGTGTCGTGCAAATGCAGTAAAAGCCGCAGATCTATGGCAATGTCAAGGCTGATTGCCCTGATTTTTGACTTATAGCTTTGTTTCTTAGGGCTTAAGTCACTGTTGCATATAAATTCAACACCAATGGACTGAGAGAGGGACAGAGAGCAGAGAAAAAAAAGAGGCAAGGATTTCTGGGGATTTAGAGTCGTTTATTTCTTTTTCTTCTGAAATTTCTTTTGCAATTCTCTTAGTTTAGATCCAGAGAGAGCTTGTGAGAAAGGGGAGATATTGTATTTGAGATGACAATTGAATACAAGGGTTCAATCTTTTCTTTCATCTCTTCTTGGGCTAATTGCTTGCTTCATTTTGCATCTTATACTTGCTTTTTTGATTGCATTGATCTAACTATGGTGAACTAACTTTCTTTCATAGTGTAATCTCTAGTAGCACTAATCACTAATTCTTAATTGACATTGTAAACTCACTTGATTCATTTGTATACCTTAATCTAAGCCTTGCAATCTTGTAAGTGTTCTTAAAGGCACATGAGGATGGGTGCGAACATATTGCTTCCTAATCTAACACTTGTCATAATTTGTTCTTATTCCATTCTTGTTATAGCTTGATAGATTATTATTCAAATTTGACATAGTGTTGGTTAAAGTTGGCAGTTCTAATCACTATCTCTTGTGTTTTACTTGATGATCTTGCTAATCTTAAGGTTGATCTCTAGCCAATGATACAAAGTGAGGCACGTATCTTTCCACGAGATTAGTAAGTAAGTGGTGATTAGATGATTAGTGAGCCCTGATTTTTCTCTGATTAATTTCTGCTTTAAAAAGCACCTTTCAAATCCTAGTTCTTCCCTTGTGCTTCAATCATTTCTACTTTACTGTTTATGTTTTCTTTTCTTAGAAACTCGTCTTCTACTTTTTCCTTATGTTTTCGATCTTTTTCAAAACCTTAGTTTTCTTTTATCATCATTAACTTCTTTTTTTTTTCAACTCAATTAAATTCTTCTTTCTTTATTCTTTCTTTCTCCCTTTATTTCCAAACAAAGAGGATTTCGTTTTTGTGTTAAAACTGAGCCGAGAAAGCTCTATCGCATCTCTCCCTGTGGATACGACCCGCATAGCCACTATTTCTACTGCGGAGTATGAGAGAAGCCAAATCACATGTTTTCTGTTTCAAATTGATTTCGGTGTTCTGGTTTTATCTCAAACCAATTTTTTGGCGCCATTGTCGGTTGGCTTTTGGAATTGATATGACCATGCCTCTTCGGAGTGTTTATCTCTATCTCTAGTATGGTTGGCTAGATATGGAGTGGCTTAATGAGTTTGCACTGTTGTTTCTGAGTAGGGGAGATCCCATTAGTGGTACGTACAAACTTTTAACTTGTGAGTGGGAGAAATCGCAGCAGCAGAGTAGGGATTCTGAGTGGGAAAAATCTCATAGCGGAGGGTTTTGACTGCTCGTAGGCTAATCGAGAGGGAGTATGTAGGCTGGCGCTTGCATTGTCATCTTCGAGTGGGAGAAATCCCATCTGCAGGATGTGCAAGTTTTGGTTGGACTGTGAGAAAAATTCCAGCAGTGGATGGAAGGACGAGTGGGAAAATTTTCACAACGGAGGGTTTTGACTGCTCTTGACTAATTTAGTCGAGCTCGTAGGCTGACGCTTGCGTTGTCATCGCCGAGTGGGAAAAATCTCATCAACGGGACGTGCAATCTAGGGATTCCAAATAGGAAAAATCTCAGCAACGGAATTGGGTCGCAGTCATCTTCGAGTAGGGGAAAATCCCAGCAGCAGAACAATGAACTTGTTAGGATTGCAATGGTTCAGGGAAAAATAATTTAATTATATAATTGAAATAAAATACATGGAAAGTAATCAAGATACAGGAGACATCATGGATGAAGGTACTACCTTGCCTTTATTGGTGATGCGGGATTACTCAATCGCTTTGTATTAGGTGATCACGTGTTGTAGTTAGGCAGGCGGTAGAGCGTTCAGCTGTCCTGATTCGGAGGTTGCTTCAGGGATAAGAACATATTTTTTTAGGAAGCCCTGGCAGACAAGCTCTTTCAAGTATTTTTGAAGGTTCCAACAATGGATGGTCTTGTTCCCCTTATTGTCATGGTAGAAACAGTACTCGTCTGCTCCGGGAAGTGTAGGATCCTACCGGATTGGTCTTGGATACCTGACCCACAGTTGGTCCTTGATGGCATTGAACACCTCATTGATGAGGAGCCTGAGCGAAGTGAAGTGCTCTTTCAGCTTGAAAGCTTGAATCGGACTTGGTGAAAGAACTGAGAGCGCATATCTCTTATAGGGTTGCCCCCTGAGGTGAGGAGTCAGTGTCCTCGGTGGCATTTGATGATCGATGGCAGGGGGACCGTGCCTCCCGATGGTGTTGTTGTCCTGCCTTTCGATGGGACGCCACTGTGGGTGATAGTTTGCTTTCTCAGGGTCATTGGCGCCAAGGAAGAGGCTATTTTTAGGAAGGTTTTAGATCGGATGGAAAGGAGATCTTCAGTATAGACTCAAATCTCAATGAAAGTACCAGTTTGTGGTGGCAAAAAACTAACTTACCGTGGATTACACCCATCACAAGCGATTTGGACGCTCCTGGATGGTACCTATCTGAACACATAGAGAAAAATACACTTTTTAGGTTAGGAGTACCGATGTGGTGCAGGCCTAAGACCCTCGAGTGTGAGAATCAGTAGGTGGAATAGAAAAGAAAGACCGACAGAGAATAACTGTCAGGGTAGTAGATGGAGGTGCCACACAGGCGTGGTAGGAAGGACCAATAGAGGATAAGTAACGGTGTGGTGGGAGGAAGGGCCGTGCAATGGATAGTTGCGGGCGTGTTGGTGCACTAGCAGAGAAAAACTGTCTGGTGTTGTGGTGTATGCTTCTGAGGATTAGGAAAGTGATCCCTTTCTCCTGAGAGAAGAAGGATTATATATACCTGATATGGATACAGGCCAGGAGGCGAAATTGGTGGACTGTGGTAACGGTACAGCCTGCACATGTTGGATTTGATGTAACAACTGTAACACTTGCACTGGTTTGTGGGATTGCATGCCGCGAAATCTGTCACTATCCATAATTGTCTACACTGAAAGGGGCGTTACAGGTTATGAATGTGAGGAAGGACGGAGTTGTATAAGTATCAATGGAGACATGGACGATCTGTTATTGGAGCTTCGGTTCAGAGCTGGAACCTCAGGACGGGGAGGATTTCGGAGTGGAGAAGACCCAGAGGAGGCGAGAACTTTGGAGTGGTAAAGATCTTGGAGTGGCGACATGGTGTTCCGGATCGGGAATATCTCAGGATGGAGGGTAGTTTTGAGATGGCCAGGAGTGCCGGAGGCTCTGGATTAGACTCTGAAAGTTGTGGATCTCTGGGGAGAACACTTGGTAGCTTAGATACGTGTCATCATCCAGATACACGTCAAATTTTAACCACTACAAAACCAGAAGGGTGCTTCGTGCAATTTAGCCAGAAAAAAAAATAAGTTTCTTCTGAATAAGGATAATTTTTGAATTAAGCCTTCATTTTAAAAATAATTTTAAAAAAAGACTCCCCCAAAAAATATTTAGCAAAATCGCCCTCTGACACGCCACGTGAGCGCCTCGTCAGCCCAATAGTCGACTCCAACGCCAGCGTAGCGTGTGTAACTGTTTTGAAACTACGAGGTTGACAATCCCGGAGAAAAAAATATTATTTTGTTAACTTTTCAACAAACTCCGGGGTTGGTAAACCGGAGTACAAATACAGTGAATATTGCAAGACCGGAGTTCTCTTAGACGAAAAAAATTACAAGCTTGTGAGAACTCCGGCCTTGCCAAGGCCGGAGTTCCCTAGCCCAAAAGAACAAAAAAATTAATCGAACTCTGGCCTTGGCAAGGCCGGAGTTCCCTTAGACCAAAAAATAATAATCACAAGCTTGTAAACAATCACAAGCTTGTTCTTTATTCGCCGGTGTTTGAACTCTGGGGTTGCCAACCATGGAGTTTATTGTAAAGGCAAAAAAATAATAATATTTTTCTCCGAGATTGTCAATCCAGAGTTTTTCAAAACACACAGACAAGCCACACTGGTAGGGTTGGCTAATGGGACGAATCGGGTTGATTCGTCCCGTCAGCCCAACGAATCCGTGACGAGACGGGTTGGACCAGTCTTGTCACGGATTCAACGAGACAGGTTGAAACCCCGGTTCGTTACCAGATTCGCCGAGATGGGTTGGACCCGTCTCGGCAATTTTTAATTTTTTAAATTCGAATTTTCTTAAATTTTTAATTTTAAAGTTATAAAGAAATTAGGAAAAAAATAGGAAAAAAAGAGGAAAAAATTTTATAAAAAATGTCTAAAATTCTAAAAAAATAGAATTGATATTCACTAATTACAAGTTTTTTTGTAAGGTAAATTATTTTATTAATATGAAAAAATCATATACCAATCTGCTCATCACATATAATGTACATAAAACTCATCTCGTATAATATACATAAAAAACTCTGGTGCTCATCTCATACAATGTACATAAAAAACTCTGGTGGTTCTCTACTCTTCATCATCGTCATGTTCAAATTCTTCATCTAGAATAGCTTTTCCTTGTGTGCGTCTTTCTGCATCGAACCAGTCTTTTAAGCAAACAGCCATCTCCAAGTGTTTCGGCGTCAGCCTGCTCCTCCAAGATGTCAAAACTCTACCACCTGCAGAAAATACGCTCTCGGACGCTACTGTAGAGGCTGGAGGTGTCATATATCTCGGGCCATGATAGAAAGAATAGGAAATTATTTTCTCTGTTCTTTCCACCATGACAAAACAGCAAATGTTTCCCATGGTTCATCATCATTTTCATTTATTTCAGCAAGCATTGTGTTCAAATATAAATTAAGTTCATCAAATGAACCTGCTCCTGAAGAGTGTTTCTTTCTAGTATTAGAGGAAAGTAAACTTTTAAAATTAGATAATCTTTTACCTAGACTAGTAGAAGAAATTTGTGATGGTGTAGGTGCCCTAAATTCAGAAGAAGAAGGGGGAAATAACTCATCTCTGTACAATGAGTACATTTCTTCTAAAAGAGATCTAATTTCTAAAAGTAATTTATCTACATCTTGTTCATAATTTAAACATAAAATAAAATTGGATAATAAAAGTTTTAAATTATCTATTTTAATTCTAGGATCCATAAATGCAGCTAAGTTAAATAAAAAAGCATATTTTCAAAATATTTTCGAAATTTTTCTTCCATATCATGTATAGCCTCTTCAAGACTGTCATCATCTCTGTATGTAGCAAATACTTGAGCAATTTCATTAAGATTATAAAAAATTAAGTTACATGTGAGATAATATGTACCAGAAAGTACTTTTGTGGCAGTGTCAAATTTTTCTAGAAAAGTACAAAAATTATCATATAATTTTCACTCTTCATCGCTAATATAAAAAGATTAACATTCATTTACTGTAAAAAATTGAATTGCTTGTTTATAAGGAAGGCAATCTTTAATCATATTGTAGCTTGAATTCCAACGAGTTTTCACATCTGCTTAGAGTAGTTTTTCCTTCAGTCCACATTGTCGGCAATAACTTTTAAAAGATTGTCTCCTAGGTCCACTGTGTTTTATATGTAAAATAATTTCTTTAACTTTATAAATATATTTGTCTAAAATTTTTAGACCATCTTGTACACATAAATTCAATATATGGCAAACACATCTAACGTGAAAAAGTTTACTGTTTAAAATCGGATCTAATACCGTTTTCAATTGTCTTATAGAAGTAGTATTTTCACTTGCATTATCAAAACAAATAGAAAATATTTTATTTTCTATACCATAATTTCTACAAGTAAGAAAAATTAAATTTGCTACATTTGTAGCAGAATATTTCTCAGAAAATTTAGAAAATGATAAAATACGTTTTTGTAAAATCCAGTTATCATCAATAAAGTGAGCAGTAACACATAAATAATGAATAAGATTAAGAGCTTCCCATATATCGGAAGTTAATGAAATTTTTCTAGCATCACTAGTAAAAAGAGCCTTCAAAATATTTTTTCTATTTACAAATAAATCTTCAATTTCTTTAGTTATAGTTTGTCTGCTAATTCTCTTATAATCAGGAGCAAAAACAGATTTAAGATAATCAACTAATGCATCTGATTCAGTAAAAGAAAATGGAAGTTCTGCTCGAACAATAAAGTCAGCTAACTTATGTTTATTTACTTCAGGCTTATATCTCCAAGTGGAGAGTGTGCCTGAATCAGCTAATATTTGTACTTATTGTGGTGGTACACCGTGACTTTTAGCATGTTTTTTCATAGTGTTTATTAAGAACACTGTACCGTATCCTTCTTTATGATCAAATAGTTGATGGCAGTACTTACATTCTGCCTTTCTTCTACCTTCAACAACTTTTTCTACGAAATGGTTCCACACTAGAGAAGTTTTGGCTCTTACTTTAGTGGTTATGCTAGTTGGTTGTTGTGTTTCTGGAACTATAGTATCATGCTGTGTTGGTTGTGTATCGTATTGTTCTTGTGGTTCAGTAAAAAAGGAGTCAGAGATTGTGTGTGCATTGGTGATGTTGACATTAAAAGTTGAGAATATGAGGAATATTGAGGAGGGAAAGAAATAGAATACCGACCTGTACCACTATCACTGGCATATGCAGCATGTGCATATGGTGCAAAACCACTGTGGTCAATTGCATAGCTTGACGAACTGTGATAGGGAGCAAATGCGGATGTTGGGGGAGCATAATTGTATGATGGTAAGCGGCATATATTGACGATGAGCTACCACCAGCATCGGTGTAAGGTGCGACAGGTGAAGGATTGTGTGTTGATGAAGAGCTAACACCGGCTTCGGATGAGGTACCGCCAGTACTCCAGTTGGGCTCCATTAGACTAGACTGGAAGTTGGTAGAGATTTGTAATTGTAAGAGAATAAGAGTGATTTATAATAGAAGAGAGAGGGTTGAGGTGAAGTGAGATGAAAGTGAATGAGAGTGGAGGGTATTTATAGAGGTTAGGGGTTTTTTTTATTTTTTTTTTTAAGAGATACAACGGCTCATTTTTGAGCCATTGTGGGTGAATAAGAGGGTGCCACGTGGCACCCTCTTTTTCACCCGCGTGGCACCCTCTTTTTCACCCGCAACGGTTCTTTTTTGAGCCGTTTAGGGTTTAAAAAAAAATTAAAAACGAATCTAGGGGCCTCAGAGCAATTTTTCTCTCTAACAGTAATATAATAATATTGGACTTTAAAGAAAATTAGAGAAGGGGGGTCGGGAAAATTTTCCCCGACCCGATTCATCCCGTGATTCGTCACGGGACGAATCAGATTCGTCCCGTTTACACGAGATGGGTCAACCCGTTCTGACCCGCCCCTAAACAGGGCGGGTGCGGGTTGACCCGTAACACGCCCTGTGCGACTCAAACGGGTAGCACAGGGCGGGGCGGGGCGGGTCAACGCGGGTCGACCCGCCCCATTAGCCACCCCTACACACTGGCACTGGAGTCAACCGTTGGACTAACGTGACGTTCGATTTTACTAAATATTTTTGAGAAGAGTCTTTTTTTAATTTATTTTTTAAAATAAGATTATTTCAAAAAATTGCCCTCCAAATTGCCAGTTTTGATCCTAACTAATATTCATTCATCTTAATAATTGTGCATCTCCAACTAATATCGAACATTACAACATAAGAAAGAAGATGAAAGAGAAAGTGGAAGTCGCCAAGAAGAGGACTTCGTTTGCTATCGTCGTCTTCACTACGCTAATGGAGACATCAAAGGTCGTCATATCACCTTCACTACACTAATGGGGTTTGTTTGTTAAGTTGAATGGGTAAGAATATAAGCCTTCTCATTTAAAAAAAGGAAGGGAAAAAAAAAAGAAAGAAAGTAAAAAGATTACAATGATTATTAATTAGACAAAGATGAAGTTGGAATTAATGAGGAGAGCTCAATCTAAGATAAAAAAAAATTCTAACCTTTTTCATCTAAATTCGGCGAGTTTCAGAATCTTCCCGTCTCATTTCACTAAAAAAAATAAAAAAAATTGCTGTGTTTTTCAGTTTGATCCCTTCACATTTCATATCCCTCTCCCTTAATTTGAAGTTGAACCATCTCACTTAATTTTCTAATAAAATATTTACTATAAACAGTTTGTATTAAACTGGAAACTTTTTGTATCCTTCTTTCTTGTTGATGATACTAGCCAAATTTTTGTTTAAAGGTTGAATAATAAAGGGGGGACAAATTTTTGAAATAATCTTATTTTTTAAAATATTTATAAAATCAGACCTCTTTAAAAAATAATTCCAAAAACCGACCTCTGACGCGCCACGTCGGCGCCACATCAGCCAACGGTTGACTCGGGGCACCACATAGGCTAAAGGTCGACTCGGGGCGCCAGTGTGGCGTGTTGCTGGTGTTGAAAAATAATGTACGAAATACTGCTAAGCTATTTAAATTAAACTTTCAAGAAGGAAGGAATTTCTCTATTTTGATCGAGGCGTGCGGAGAACTGTACTTAAGAGTAGATTGCGCCCCTCTGAGAGAGTATCTCGGTGCAGTAGGTTGATGGCGGCCTACCCTCCAGGATTCAACGATCACTGACCCTGCAAGCGTGCACTCGCAATGCACAGGCCTTCGAACAGCTCGGTTTTGTTTCTTCTAGAGATGCAGAGAAGAACTGAAGAGATTTAAAAAATTTTAGAGGAGAAAGAAGATATTTTTTTATTGAAAGCAGGAAATAGATGCTTTATAAAGAGAGTTTATCATCATTAGAAAAATCTTTGGGCAGAGAAATAATCCTTGGACAGAGAACCAATCTTTAAACAGAGGAAGAAATCTTTCCTTGAGCAGAGAAACAATATTGCCTTAAAAGGTGTCACTGCAGAACTTGGGTAGAGAGCTCTCAACTTCTAACTCTGATATGACAGGACATGAAAAGATACGAATCTCAACAGCTATCTCTGACCAAATATTGTGACAGGATTTAGAAAATATTGTGACAGGATTTAGAATGATTTTATTTTAATTTTAAATCAAAAAATAAAATTGGCAAAACTTAGGGTCACACCCGCAAGGCTCTAAAATTTGGATATGCACCCCCTGCGTGTGCGATGCGAGCGCACATGCGCATTAAGGTTTTCCAGACCCAGTAACCCAATTTCCTTCACTTGGTCTCAATGGGCTTGTGTCCGCGCGAGCACCTCCTAGTTTCTAGCCCACACAATCTATCATGAAAAAGACTCAATATATAAACACTAAAGAGTTCTTTTCCTATCCAATGTGGGACTAAAAGAACTTTTTTAATTTTGAAATACCCTCAAATACTAACAATCCCCCACTATTTCAAAATTAAAGGAAGGATAATAGAAATGAGAGAGAAGAGAAGGATGTTGGCCCAAAGGCCCATCACTCTAGTTTTGATGATAATTACCTTATGTAGTTATAGTACTAATAATCTTGTGTTTATTTAGCCTCAGATATTTGATCAAGATCTTAGTCGGTGTTTAGCTTCAACAAAAGATTCAAAGTCAAGTTTTGAAGCTAACTCATATTGATTCAAGAGCTCGTGCATCAAGATCGTATCAAGTACTCAAGAGGAGTCTAGCTCATGGATCAACGTTTGGACCAAGTCAAGAAGGAGTAAAAGATTTTCAAGAGAAGATTTTCATGAAGACTTGAGTCATGTTTGCAAGTGTTAAGATTTGTTTTTAGATAAAATGTAAAGGATATATTAGTTATGGATTGCTCAAGCTCATATGCACACACACACAAAATTTTATATGTATTTTCATAAAAGAGTTTTTTTATTTTAGAAAATACCGTTTTGATTTTGAGCTTCAAAGTATATACCATATGTTTGAGTTTTGTATTTATCAAAACTTATTTTAAACTTATTATCAAAAACATAGATATTTCATCTTATGTGTGTATTGGATCATATCCATATACACTAAGCTTCAAAAGTTTTAAAATATCTTATTTTTGTATTTAGCGAAGTTTCGAAAAAAATCGTTTTTCAAATTAAAGATTGATTTTAAAAAATACAGATTTTTATTTAAGGCTAAATTTCTATATTACAAAAATGGTTCAAAAAGTTTGTAATATGTGTTGATTTTTTATCACACATATTTGTACTTCAAACTATTTCAATGAACTTATTTTGTAGATTTTATGTGAATTTATGGGATTTTATTTGAGTTAAAAAGACAAAGTTTTTAATCCCAAACGATTTCTGATCAGGCCTTATGCCAGTCGACCGGGCAGTCGACCGATGTGCATAAAACATGCACGGCCATTTGGCTAGTGGGCCGGTCGACTGGGGCCAGATCCAGAGAGCAGAGCTCTCTGACCGGGCGGTCGACCGTCCAGAGAGCTCTGCTCTCTAGATCTGGCCCCGGTCGACTGGTAGGTCAAAGCCTAAGCACGATCGACCGACAGGCTGCAACGGTCAGAAACTTGACCGTTGGCCGGTTGACCGGCCGGTCAACCGACAGGTCATTCTGACCTGATGTTTGACCCCAATGGCTAGTTTTGGGGAGGCTAGAAATTAGGGTTCTTTTGGGTTGTTTCAAATAAGATTTTGAGTGAGTTTTCAAGCTAGTTTTTCCCATCTAAGAGCTTATCTCTACTTGTTTTAGAGCTAATATTTTCATATCAAAAGGAGAGTTTTAAAGAGAGTTTCCAAAAGTGATTTTTTGGATTTTTCACCACATCTTTATCTAAGTTTTTCTCACACATACTTGAGCTTTCTATTGCCATATCTATCCTACAGGAGATTTATTGTGAGAGTGTTTTTAAGTGATCAAAGTATTGAGATCACCAAATTGTTCGGGTTCTATTGTTTTGAGTTCTTGTGGGAGCTCGGTGTGCGGCTTCAGCAAGCTAGTACGCTTGTGTGTGTTGTTCTTGCGGGAACAAAGAGAGGGACTAGTGAGTCCAAGAGTTCTAGTATGAACTCGTTGTAGGTGTTGCGGCACCGAGTGATCCAGTGGGATCGTTTTTAATAGAAATCCTTCATAGTGTTGAAGGCGGGGACGTAGAGTAAGGGTGCTCGACCTCAAAACAATTCTCTCGTGTTTGTGATTGCTCTCTCTGTCTCTCACTTGTGTTTATATATCTTACATGCTTACATTGCTTATCTCTTCATATGCTTGATATATCTAGTGCTTAATTGTTATATGCTTGGAATTGTTTGCTCACACTTGTATTCAACAAAGAGATCCATAGTGGCACCTCGACTCTTAATTTAGAGGAATCTTGAGGAGATAATTCAGAGCCATTCACCAGGAATTCGGCTACATTTTTGTGTTATACTTGGTGTGTTTACATAATAGTTATAGTTTGCTTAAATAGTTTTTAATTTCGCATCATCATCATTAGATTAGCTAGTACACCTATTCACCCCCCTCTAGATGTACACTCAGAGGAAACATAAGAACTCAATGCTTCTATAGTGATGACTTTTGGTTTATGAACCACTACCTAGGATATGTAGGTGTGTCCAATAGGAAGTTAATGAAATATAAAGTTCTATGAACCAATCTTCCTAATTATGAATCATTGACCTACAACTCACATATCATTCTTAGAACCAAGTTGTTCAAAATAGGTTGGCGCGAATTGGCCATGTGCCCTACCTGGGTATTCATGAGCACTCTAGAGAATATGTCTACATTCTCATAGAAAGCGGCCCCACTTTCATACCATCAAGTGTGCATTGTAATTAAACACACCACCCAATGAGGGCTATTGTAATCCTTTAAAAGATAATGCTCATCCTTTGTACATTACAATTTGCACTATCTACATCATAGGAAGAGACTTCTTAATAATAAAATAATGATAGTGCATCACCAAGTCAACAAATGATTTGTTATTACCCATATGAACCTACTTCATGAGTTCATCAATCACATAGGTTGGATTACTATCATTTTTGACTCTTTGTTATAGACATTAGTCCCATTCTCCTCGATGTATTCTCCACTAGTTTTCTCCCTAGTGGTTTGGTAAATGGATCACTTATATTAAGCTCTGACCTCACATAGTCAAGAGATATGATCTCATCATCCAGCAGCTGCTTTACAATTTTATGTCTTAAGCATATATGCCTACTATTTTTATTATATATTTTATTCTTAACTCTAGCAATAGTAGCTTGATTATCACAATGAATAGACACAAATGGAGCTGGTCTCTTTCAAATAGGTAGATTAATCAAAAGATCTCTGAGCCACTCAGCTTCATTACCTACCTTCTCTAAGGCAACAAACTCAGACTCTATAGTGGAGCAAGCTGTGACAGTTTGTTTGGATGATTTTCAGGACACCGCGCCCCCACCCAGTGTGATCACATATCCACTTGTGGAGTTTAACTTATCAAAGTCGGAGATCCAGTTAGCATTTGTATCCCTCTAAAATAGAAAAAAAGTCACAATATGTCAAATTATAATTAATAGTTCCTTTTAGATAATTAGCACTCGATATAATGTTGTCCAATGGTCCTTATTAGGACAGTGAGTGTAACGACTAAGTCGTCCCACAGCATAAATAATGTCAGGTCGTGTATAATTCATCAAGTGCATTAAACTACCAATGATTTGTACATACTCAGATTGTTACACACTTTGTTTTTTATTTTTCTTAAATAAATGCTGCCATCATAAGGTGTGGAAACAGGAGTGCAGTCAAAATAACTAAATCTTTCCAAACATTCTTTCTACATAGTTCCTTGAGAAAGCATGATACGATCAAAATCTCTAGTTATTTTAATTCTTAAGATCACATCAACTTCACCCATGTCTTTCATATCAAAATTAGAGGATAAAAATGATTTGGTGTCATTAATAATTTCTAAGTTTGTATCAAATATAAGCATATCATAAACATATAAATATATGATAATACTAAAATTATCCTCAAATTTAGTATAGATACATTTATCAGCCTCATTAATCTGATAACCATAGGAAACAAGAACACTATTAAATTTATCATGCCATTGTTTGGGTGCTTGTTTCAAACCATATAAAGATTTTTTAAGTTTGCAGACTTTGTGTTTATTTCCTGTTGTCACACAACCTTCAGTTAGTCCATATATATTTTTTCTTCCAGTTCTCCATTTAAGAATACAGTTTTAATATCCATTTGATGTATCACAAGATTATAAATAGATGCTAAAGCAAACAACACTCTAATAGATGCAATTCTAGTTACAGGAGCAAATGTATCAAAATCATCAAAATCATTCTTTTGAATATATCCTTTAGCAACCAATCTAGCTTTAAATTTATCTAAGGACCCATTAGGTTTTAGTTTTCTTTTAATTATCCATTTGTAACCAATTGGTTTTGCACCTGGTGGCAAATCAACAAGTTCCTAAGTGTGATTCGATAATATGAATTCTAATTCATTATTAATAGCCTCTTTTCAGAAGTATCCGAAAAGGAGATAGCCTCTTTATAAGTGAGAGGGTCATCACCAACAAAAAATGTAAAGAAATTTTTACCAAAATCAGTTTCTTTTCTAACTCTTTTACTTCTAGTTCAAAATCTTCATTATCATCAGATTCCTGTGCATGACTAGATAATGAAGCATGAGATGGTTTATCAACATGAGTTTTTGGAAAAGCATTCTCAAAGAATTCTGCATTTTAGTTTCAACCATAGTGTTAACCTTCATAATAGTATTATCACTTCTAATAATAAGAAACTTATATGAAGCACTATGACGTGCATAGCCTATAAACATGCAGTTAAAAGTTTTGGGTCCTAGTTTCTTTCTTTAGGGTTCAGATAAAAGAACCTTAGCTAGTCACCCCCACACTTTTAATAAGTTTGGTACATGACCTTTCCAGATTTCATATGGGTTGTGCCGATTTTTTCATAGGGTATTCTATTTTGAATATGACAAACAAAGAGTATAGCCTCTCCCCACAGGTTCAGAGGTGCACCAGAACTTATAAGCATAGCATTCATTATATTTTTTAATGTTCTATTTTTTTCTTTCAGCAACACCAATAGATTCAGGCAAATATGGAGGGGTAGTCTCTTGAATTATGCATGTAGTTCACAAAATTTATAAATAGTTTAAGTTCATATTCACCACCTATATCCAATCTTAATCTCTTAATTTTCTTATTTAGTTGATTTTAACTTCTGATTTATATTTCAGAAATATTTCATAAGCTTCATCTTTAGATTTAATAGATAGACTATTGTATATCTAAAACAGTCATCGATAAAGGTGATATAGAATCTTTTTCACCTCTAGTTAAGTTATTTTTCAGGTCACCAAGATCACTATGAATAAGCTCAAGCAATTCAGATTCTCTTTGTACACTTTTGCATGATTTTTTAGTGGATTTAGATTCAACACATATTTCATATTTGTCATGATCAGATATAGTTACATTATGAATAGACTAAATCTTTTATTTCTTAATGTAAAGAGAATCAACATGTCCTAACCTACCATGCCAAAGATCACAAGAGTCAATCATGTAAGTAGAAGAAGTAGATGCATTTTCATTCATGATTTCAAGCATATTCAGCATAAATAAACCTTGATTACAGTATCCTTTACCAACAAATTATTCATTCCTAGTCATTACAATTTTATCAGATTCAAAGTAGACTTTAACTCGAGCTTTTTCAAGAAGAGAAACAAAAATAAGGTTCCAATGAATCTCAGGAATATGAAGCACATCTGTAAGAGAAAGAATCCTCCCTGAAGTGAGCTTGAGAAGTACCTTTCCCTTACCCACAATGGGTGAGGGCTTCGAATCGCCCATGAACACTTGTTCACCATCAACAGAGGAGTAAGAAGAAAAAGCTCCTCAGTCGGCTCATATATGTCGGGTTGCCTCGGAATCACCCAGTTCTTATTATGTGCAACCATGTTAAGTTCAGAGATTACAGTAGTAATAATGCACTCTCAACCAGGCTAGCTTGTTGTTTTGATGGAGCCTCTCTAGTCTTCCGGAATCTACAATGTGCTGATAGTGTCCGGGTTTGCCACACACAAAACAATTTCCTTTCTTCTTGAAAGTAGAGTTAGGGTTTTTTTCATCTTAGGGTTTTGAATTGATTTTGAAGTTTAACTTATGAAATTGTTTCTTTGGTTTAGAAGGCTTGCCTTCAATTAGATTTGCCTTGGAAGTAAGCTCCTTGGCCCTTTCAGTTTTCTCTTTCTTTATTTTTCTCTTCAATTTTAATATGAATTATTATATCTTCAAGATTCATTTGTTTTCTTTTATGCTTCGGTTCTTTCTTGTAATCTTTTCATGAGTCGAATAATTTTTCAATTAAGGCTCCAGCAACAAAGGTTTCGGGTAGAGTGATATTTTCATTTTAAGATCATCAATTACAACATGGCATTCATGAATTTAAGAGGAAATATCTTTTCATCAGACATAATAAAATTCAGAAAATTTTCAATAGCAAATTTTTGAGTTCCAGCATCTTCAAGAATGTATTTCTTATTAAGACTTTCTCAAATTTCAGTTGCAGTTTTATAAGAACAGTAAACATCAAACAGTGCATTACTAAGTATATTGAGAATGATGTGCCTACAAATTTTGTTGGTTTTTCCCAATTTTGCAATTATTTTTCTTTCTCTAGTTTAGGATCAGTTATAGTAAAGATATAACCAGTTACATCAAGTGTAGACATAACTTTTCTTGCCATCTTTTAAAATGGGTTCCATTAAATGGTTCAATTCTAGAGTGTTAGGCAGAGACTTAACATTAGTAGCAGCAACCAGTAGTATCCATATCTACCTTTAAGATTGTTAAAAAATAATGTACGAAATATTGCTAAGCTATT